>JAXGGS010278177.1:4140-14477 GCA_035585475.1 Armandia brevis | reverse complement strand
GTAATTAACCGCATATAATCCGCTCCCGCTATAAGACGCACCCCCAAACTTTGCCTTCAAAATCGATTATTAAGATAACACTTAAGCCTTAATTTCTGGTCCCGCTATAAGCCGCACCCCCCCCCCCCCAACTTTAGCACGAAAATGACGAAATAAAAGTGCGGCTTATACGCGGTGAATTACGGTACGTGTTTAAAACACGTCATTTTAATAACACAGCTGATATCCAGTTTGTATAATTATCTATCACATCGAAGAGAAAGATATATGAAAAGCAATTGTGTGATTTATTTCAATTTTTGGAAACCGGTGTATATTTTCATTACAGTTTACACAATCAAAATTCACTATCAAAAGGTATAGCTTAATTCTTAGAACAGTGTCGAAATAAAGCGGGGCAGTAATTGTGGTTGAATCTAGACAAATGTTCGTAAGAAGAGTTAGGGAAGTGAGCAATAGTAAGCTTAATTATTTAGAACTGAAGTGACAAATACACCTGCTTAGACGTTGGTAAGTATCTTAACTATACATACACGTTAATGACATATACTATATGAGAGATAAAATATGATAGCAATCAAAATTCACATTAATACCGGGTGACATTTGCTGCATACAGAAAGAATGGTAGATTCATAGAAAACGTAAATCATATGTTTAGGACCTAAGTATTTAATGTAATTAAGGTTAGCCGTGTGTCATGCAAAAAAGTGTATGTTTAATTTCGAAGATAGAAGACTTTCATTAAGATATTGCTGCTTAAAGCGATATGGTGGAGTGCCAGCATGATGCATGCTCCATGCACCAATGGAACTAAAGCATTTAAGCACGCGGCATTATCAAAGAACTGTTGAGCATAACTTGGCACAGCTTTTAGAAAGGTCAGAAAAATGAAGACAAGTATACACTTTAAGATTAACATGAAAATGAAAACAACATAGGACATTAAGCTGCATGTTGTTACATTACGAAAGTGGAAAAGTTATCGATTAATTACACATCTCTGAAACCATACTCAAATGAGAAAAGCGCTCATGGTGTTGACGTCCATACAAGAATACAATAATCTTTTTCTGTGATTCTTTCACACAAGTACCAGCACATGTACACGTGGCTACCGAATAGCCAAACTGATTCCTAATATTTTACGCACGAGTATGTACATGGCATAGGGTGGGGTCAGATATTCCTGAAATAAGACACCTTCACCATGGAATATTACCATTGTGACCCATATTTTACATACGTTTCCTTGACATGCTCGTCTTATTTAGTTGAGCAGTTAGGCGGACGCATTAACTTGTTGATTACATGCTTAGATCGAGCGTCGATGTCAGTAGTAATCAGTGCCAGACCACCTGATTTTTATGCTGTATGCTGCCAAGCTGGTAATACCTGGTGTTTACAGATCCGTTCGATGTGCCCGCCGATGAGCCGAAGCTGCTGCTCACTTGTCTATCTGATTGGTTGGCAGCTGTTCCGTCTCCTTTGAGGACTGATATACACTTCCAGTTGTCTAAATAATTTGCTGAAACGCAGACGGTTCAATTTAGAGACGTTTTTAAAGTGTGGATACTTTGAATGTCATGGCAGTCATGCCCCGCATTTTGATCAAAATGTATATAACCAAAGATTCTAACCTTTCCAGAGCCGAACACATCCGTCATCCCCGGAAGAAGCTAGCACGGTCCCTGTGACATTCCAACTTAACCGCCACACCTGGTATTCCGTTCAAATAAATACATTTTAGTTTACCGTATAAACTGTACAAACAAGGAGGAGGAAATCAAAATAGATAACACGTTTGAAGAAAAGTTCAAACCTGAGAGTTGTGATCATCAAATTGTGCCAATTGACGAATTTCAAACTTGGAGAGACCACTTTGTGAGCCAGGCCCAGCGGTCGTGTCTTTTCTAAATTACACGAAAACATAGTTGACTGTTTTCATCAGGTGAATAACAGACCAGCCGCTCATTGATTACCTTTATATGGGATATTCTAGGGAGAGTTTATGACTTACTTGGTTAGAGGTTTTAGAGTAATGACTGTTACGTCTTTTGAAGCTATAGCTAACATGTGATATGATCTTCCTAAATTAGGTGCGAAAACAACGTCTCTGACGGAGTCTGTTACTGTAACAATTGTTTCAACCTTTGACCATTTTCTGGAATATAATCGAAACGAAGTAATTATACAATTTCGTACATGTTAACACAAAATAAGAATGTTTACAGAATATAATGCATTCATAATTACCTAGAACTGTCACTGAATTCATATATTTGAACTTTTCCTCCGGCCGAAGGGTTGGAATCATCACTACCAACAGCAATCATGGGCGGATGGACTCTGTAAAAGAGGAACAAATATATCAACAAACTCAATAAAGCGACCTGGTAATGGTGAACTTGTGCTTAATCTTACCTCGAGGGGTTCCAGGATAAACAGCTACAACTCAGTTTACATGCTATTTCGTGTTGTAATGTCCACTGAGCTAGATTCATCACATCGGGCGCTTCATAAATTCGTACGACTCCATCTGCTGAACAGGTCGCCTGTCGACATAGACACGATATGAAATTCGATTTTATTATACACGAGCTGGATGGGTATTAAAACTCTGGCAGCAATACATGTGTGTTTGATTGACGCACCAATTGAAGACCTAAGTGTTTAGGAGCAAATTTAACGTCTGTGACTGATGTTCTACTGTCTACGAGGCTGCTCCTCTTCACCCACTGACCACTTTCTCCTGCATCTCCCGCTGCAATAAAACAGGAATCAGATATCGGAAGAGAGGCATATTCAAAATATAGATTTGTATTTAGGAGTTATGATTGTCATTACAAAGCCGCAAGGAATGTGCTAAGTATCAATATTGGTAATGTGGTAACTTTTGGACAGTACTCACGTAATTCTTCCCAAATAGCTGTTGTTCTATCGAAGGAACATGTGGCTATTACTTGTCCGAATTCTGGGTGTGTCCAGGTTACGCGCCACACAGACCCCGCATGCGTCTGAAAGAAAGGTTGTAATGCGCGTTTAAAAAACACCGATAACTCATATTAAATCCCTATCGTCCATCTCTTGGTGTTCAAAAGAATACATGTCGTTATTATTTTTTCACGAAAACAGTCAGGGAGGTTAAGATTAGATTTTTTATTTCTGAATGACTTTTAAGTTGAAGATTAAGGGTGCATGACTCTATTGTAAAAGACTAAATCAATAATTGACTTACCCTCCAACTAGCTGAGCATTTCCATTCTCCATCAATGTGATCCCAAACCTGTAACAAAAAACTACTTTAATATTTGCAGATGATACAATGCACACAAAACCTGTCATTCTGATAATTTATTGGGATTCTCAAAATGAACGATTGAAGGGAGAACTCCAATAACTCCGGTGCTCCAAAAGTGAGGTGAGATCATAACAATTCCTCAGGGTCTTGACACCGAGGTCCCACTGTAGTTTACAGAAATCGGCACAGTTCTATTGGTGTGGTCCAGATCGCGGTTGCATTTATTAGCCTCAATGAAAATGTTGGAAACTTACCTTCACGTATTGGTCACTGGAGCATGTTGCCATACGCCGACCATGAAAGTCATATGCTACATCATGAATTAAATCCTTATGTTCGGCAGGGATACTTTTAGCAACAAACATTATGAAAACTTAAATACGGAAATTTCTCCAAAGGCGCCTGAAATGCAAGTTCCGGTTTACTGACTGAAGTCTCAGATAATGTTTAGAATGTATACTCAAATAAATTATCGGCTTTAGTTAAGTGGGCGTAGTGCACATATAAGAAAGAAAAAACATTTGAAATTCATATTAATCATCAGGATATATTTATAATTAGAAAAATAATGATCAATTTATAAAAAATTCGACGAGACACTTAATGTTCATGTACTTCCGGCTGAATTTTACTCAATCGCTAGCTCGATACAAAACTCCCTTAAAATGTGGTGAGTACTCCCCCAGCCATACTTGAGATGTTTTTAATTTGTTTCTGATGTAATCGTTCAACTTCTTAATTCATACTTTTGTTTCTTCGTGGCCTAGTTCCCGAGAAATACACATATGTCTGAGGTTTAACCACCGCATCAACGTCAACAAACATCCCTCCTCTTGAGCCCCTTATCATTTAGACTTGTCATTAGAGGTGTCAAATCAAAGTGGATTAAGGTCAGCAATTCCAGACCTGCATATTTATCATATTAGACACATTTGAATAGAGAGCATGCTATGTTACTTGCTCGGCGGTCAGACGTAGAGAATTTACCCAGTTAATGATCTATATCAGGATTTGGGAATTTTCTAAGCTTCAGTAGATCTCCAGTGGTGTCCTCGGAGATTGCGGAAATTATTTCACCATAAATGTGCCATTATTTTAGCTCATTCCTTATCTTTGTAGTCCGTCCGTTATTAACTCGCACAGGCAATAGTGAAATTTGCATACCAAAAACAAAGCATGCAGCCCAAAGAAAAGGTAGCACTTTTATTTTTGTTGAGCAAATAGTATGAATATGCAATACATGTTTCGTGTTACGATATATGATTTTAGTATCATTAAGTCTATTAACGTATCGTATAGTTTTAGTTTAATTTATAATGTTAAGTGTATAGATTAACTACTAGTGTCAGTCATAAAACTTATGTCCTTATATTTAATATCCATTAACTATATAACTGCATTGCAGAACCCACTGGACTTTTGGAAGTTGTTTGACAGTATGCCTGTCACACGATTTCACCCCTATGTGGGGGAGAACATTCGGCTATTCGATGATAACATGGTATCTTCTAGACAATCCAGTTTTGCTCATGCCATCAGTTTTAGTGAAAAACCTCTACATCCAATGGAAATATTCCTTATTGAAATCGAGAAAAATGAGCGCGGATGGAGCGGACACCTAAGAATTGGATTAACACAGTTAAGACCAGATAATCACTTTGAGTTACCTCAATACGCTCTACCAGATTTAGCCAATATGGGGAAATCTTGGATATTCGCCGTTACAAAGACACATAATCGCGTTTATGATGAAGAAAGTGGAAACGCAGACAATCCGCGGTCATATTCATCCATACTTGGTGATGACGATCACGTGTACACGTACAGAGGGCCTTTAAAGAAAAGTGTCTTAAGACCCCTCCCACGTATCAGGCCAGTGGAAACGAATGATCCACAGGATGGTGCAGCATCTTCAAACAGTTCGTCAGATGGCAGTGGTTCGGAATCATCAGCTGATAATAGTATTCTTCCTACCGATGTAGGTAGTAGAATCGGACTAGTTTACGTCATTAAAGGCAAAAAAGCTGAAATGCACTTCATCATTAATGGCGAGGACCAAGGACCGTGTGCTAAAGACATTCCGCATGAAGATGGCCCTTTGTATGCAGTTGTTGATGTATATGGAACTACCAAACAAGTTCGAATTGTCCAACTCTACGGAGGTTAGTTTTACAAGTTTACAAGAGATACCCATGCAGAAGCTTGTGACCCCTTAATTTTCCATCGAAATATTTGTCCGGATGTCTCTTTTAATATAATGTTAATCGTATTTATGGTACTTTATAGAATATTACATACACGTTGCTATAAGGTAATGAAGTGTTATTCTTTCTTTCAGTTGGCACACTACAAAACTCCTGTAGGGATGCAATTCTTCAGTGCGTATCCAAAGACAAAATCAATCGACTGCCAATTCCAACAAAATTAAAAGAATACCTAAGATACGAAATTTCATGAGGACTGGCACTACGGGAACAATGTGGAATTAAATTCGGCTTCTTTGCTGTGCTGTTTACTTGTGTCTAAATATTATCTATACGTACTTATTTAAAATTGAAAATATAGCATGATTAATTCCATTCATACCGTGAGACGGAAATCATTCATTATAAATCTGATTACCAATATTGTTTATAGAATGTTCCTTATACAAATGTATGTATACCCTATTTCAAATCAATGCTTTTCAGTTTTGCTTTTATCAACAGTGCGGCTGTTCTCAACGCCTGACTGTGTATGAATTACAAGTGACACACTATTTCTCCTCGAATATGGCTCCATCTTAAACAAAAGATGCTTCTGAATGTGGATAGTAGAAATGTTGATGCAATATGTTTACTTAACATTTCAGTATTATAATGTGTTTCTTAAAACGATACTTGTAAATGAAATTCGAAGTAACAGCGCATACCTTGAACAAATTGTCATCCCTGAATGATTAGATAACCCGTTGATTGTACGTGCAATTGTTTTATGTAAAAGTTTCGTGAACGTTTATCTGGTACCGGTGCAAGAATGCCATTTATTAAGATTATAAAATGCGGTCATTTACTTTTACTTGTACCGGTAATCGTTTTCGTATCCATCAGCATAAGTTCACATATGATGTCTTCTCCGATATGACTAAACTCTTTGCTAGTCCTGTCACGACATATAATTATCTACTATTCAGTATACAGTACAATAGTTAATTGAGTATTTATTTCTGCTTTTATGGCTGATATCTCCTCTACACGAATTTGATTCACTGCCAAATGTAGTTTATTGTTTATTGTTGCAAGATTTTGAAGTAACCGTGTGCAAATTATTAGAATTGTGTTAAAATCAAGATTTAGATTATATAGTATTTCTGTAATGCTGGGCATTGTTGAGATTATATAAGGTTGCTGTACCTAAATAAATATTTCTACGTGTGCAATTACCATGGTGGAACATTTTTGAATGTTTTGATTTTATTGAAACATGTTGCATATGATTTAAATTAAAACATGGAATTGTTTTACAGGAAATGGACCTCCATTACTTTTTATGACTTTTTGCACGACTTTTTGTACAGCAGTCTCATGAATGAAATAGTTTATCATATTATCAAAATATCTTCAAATCTTCCTCGAGTATAATCAATTACTCCGGGGAAATTAATTAATATATGAACGATAATATAGAGCTGGGATGCATATTAACATAAGAAACACTCTTAAAGCGACCGGTACTTGCGTACGTAGTTGGATAGCTGCCTATCTTGCATGCCTTATTGATTTATCTTGAATGATGAAAAGATGATCTTACTATTATGTAGGTGCTTTGTGTAATCATGTTAAGTCATGTCTCTATATACAGTCTTGATGTAGTTCACTTTATACATGTATGAATATGATTAATAAATAATTAAGTATGTACAACAAGTCATGCATGAATGTTTATGAACGTGTTTTATTTCCAGTCACCTGGAATAACCAGGGCCAGTGAGCAAAATCAAAACATTTCCTGCACAGCTTCTAATACATTCGCTGGTAGATCTGGACATAAATTAGATTCGTTATAAACAGGGCCTGGCGATTCCACGACGCACACCGTCTGCGCTGGGATCCCTGCGACACTACTCTTACATCTCCGTTTATGTGATAACAGATTAGACGGCCCTTTAGTAGCAAAACCACAGAATTCACAAATGTATTTTTTCTCATTTGAATGAGAGTGTCGCACATGGACTAATAGAGCTGGCTTAGATTGAGCTTTGTATTCGCAGAGTTCACACGGAAAAGGACGGACCCCACTGTGAATTCGCTCGTGAATATTAAGCTGTGCCTTGTGCTTGAATTTTTTTGGGCACTGTGTGCACTGGAAATGTTTTTCATCAGAGTGGCACTGTCTTTCGTGCTTGCGCAGATTTGCTTGTTCGATATGACTGAAATCGCAATATGGGCAGTAGAATACTTTTTGCTTATTCGTTGACACTACTTTATGGACTCTGTATGCATGCGAGTGCAAAGTGGCTTTGTACTTACTAGTGTAGTTGCAAATAGTGCATTTATAGAGCACATTATTCTCGTGGATATTTTTCTTATGCTTGGTCAGGGTAATTTCAGAATTACAAACTAATTTACATACTTCACATTGAAATTTGGCTGTTTTGTGTCCCTGATAATGCACCTTAAACGAGTGTAATTTCACTGTTTTGAAATCGCAAAACTCGCAAACATGCACTTTACACTTAATATCATTCACATCGACGTCGTGATCTTTTAACTGATGCTCATAAAACAGCAACTTCCCATTAAAGGCAACGCCGCAGATTGTACACACATTCAACATTTTACTTGTGTGCTCTTTCCGATAATGTTGAACTACGAGACTTTGCTTCTTGCTGGTATAGTCACATTGTGGACATGTGAATCTCCCATCTTCAGTTGATGTTAAACGACAGTGATCTACGTGACGCTCCAACTGTCCGGCAAGCACAAACGTACGGGGACAAAACGTACATTTGTACATTTTAGCTGCGTGGTTCTCTTTGCAGTGATGCCTGAGAGACGCCATAGTTTTATACAGTACGCCGCACCATTCACACTTGAAGCCCGTTTTCTCGTCTTCAGAGTTTGTCGAAGGCTGTAAACTCTCTTCTGGCTGAACTTCGTCCGGATTAATACAATCAGACTCTTCAAGCGATTGGATTCGCATTTCAATATCAGTATCAGCTGCTTCAGTTACCACACATGAAGAAGTTGTATCTGCCAATTTAATTGATTGTAATTCCATTGGCTGTAACTGATTGACAATTGCCGCATTTCTCTGTGAGTTAACATCCTCAATAGAGGAGGCTAACTGTGTCTCGCCATTGTTCTCTGCAGAGTACGAAGATATGATTTCCAGTTTGTTGGATTCATCCGGAGCAGGTAGACCATGTTGAATCAAGAAGTCTTCTGGTTGTTGAAGTTCCAATACCTCAGCTGTTGCATCATGAATGGCATTTTCAAACTGATAATCATTTTCATTATCAATGAAAGTGTCATAATTTTGATTAGTAGCTTTTCCCTGCAATGCATTTGCCAATTGAGAAGTTTTTAGACTCAGCTTCTTCATATTGTCTTGCTCAAAGCATTCACACACCTTAAGCATTGTGTCAATTTTCAATTGTTCAGCAATGCTTTTGTACAGTAAATGATTGGTTGAGTCTATCCGAATCTGCCCAGTGTACAGAAAATCCAATACATGAACAAAGTCTTCTGATTTGATTCCGTTGACCTGGTAAATGACGTTGTCCTGATCAGACATGAGAGCACTGAAAAAAGCACTGGTGGCCACCAGAATGGTCTTGTGCACTGGAAATGTGTGGCCATCCACGAACAGTGTAGCATCACAGAAAGAGTCTTGCAATCTCAGAGCATTGATGTGGTGCAGTATATTGGTACATATGGTCTTCTGGTCCATTGTTTCTTGAAGACAACCCCTTTTGGGATCCCTGAAAATAGCCAAACATTCAACATAATAAACGGAGTAACATCCACCGCATCCGTAGCTCGTATTACAAGGTTTCAAGTATACCCAGAAGAATTGAGAATTACTAAATGAGACTGGCTGGAGGTACTGAATTGTGTATTCTAATTTGAACATTCTAACTAAAGGCCCTTTAATATTGCATCTTGCCCATATGGATATGCGATTACATTGTATTGTTTTTTTCAGGATGTCAAAAGTAGGGAAGAGAAAACATGAAAAAGTCTAGTCTTCTTTAATCATTCACACATGCCGCGATATGCATGAACATTTACATGTAACCGTATGCATGTAGGCCTGGGTATTCATTTTGAACACTCTGGAGTACTAGCCCTAAATGACTCTGAAGATAGACAGTAATAAATGGGCGAGATAGGACTTACCGGCTGGCATGTGTTTGTGTCGATCTGGTCTCCATCTTTAGGAATCTCGGATAAAACGCAATGGTACGGGGTCTAGAAGATTCCGCGACAAAGATCAAACAAAAACGTGGTTTATCTCGTTGAGGTATACGGATTCACAGAGACGAAATGTTGTGTTGGTCAACTGTCAGCCCGTCTTAGATTAAGGACACATGGGCTTATTCGAATAGTATGTGTCAAACTGTACACCCACAGTCGCATTAGTTTTTACATTAGATAGCTGTCATTTTACTTTTGGATAATTAATTTTGATTAAGGTTATCGAATTGCCATGGTCTCCTAGATAGTTGTTCTTAGTAAATCCATAAAAATAGTAGGTCCAGTCAATCGTATACGCCACTCCGGAAGTCTGAATACACAACAGAAAAACAAAGTGGGCATGCAGGTGCAAAATATTTGTAATGTACGTGGTTTCCCTTTTCTATAAGCATGAAAACACACTCATTGTGGACTCTTTACCTAGAATATATTCTTGGTAAACTTAAGTTCATTTAGGATGCACTACAGTCATAATTTAGGGCGTGTCTCTCGGCCTATGGCTTCATTATAGGTGCCTGTTTACCAGGTTGTTTTATCGTGCTACGACTGTTAACACACTGTAACATCTAGCTCGCAAC
>JAXGGS010278066.1:0-14479 GCA_035585475.1 Armandia brevis | reverse complement strand
AGGTCAGTCGAGTTGTCCAGTCGAGTTGTCTCAAATGCCAGTCGAGTTGGTAGTCAGTCGAGTTGTCTTGTAATCGATTGAATGATTACCGGTATGCTACAGTGTGTGTTAATGTAAAAAAGGTACATGTACACAAGAAAAGATTGATGAGATGCACAGAATCTAAATTACCCTGTCTTGGCTGCTATAATTGTGTGGTCTATCATCTGAAGAATGGGTCGGGCTTCGACTACGTGGATCGTGTCCACGTTTAGCACGACTGTCGGTCCTCCTGTTAGCGTCTCTGTCTTGGGTTCTCTTCGTTCGAGATGCCATGTTTGAATATTATACTCACACGCTTAGGATTAGAGGTGGACACCTGGAATTATAAACGGGGTTGCATTGTACATTTTGTTACACATTGAAGGATGAGAAAGTTTACAAATCATAAATTGGTGTTAGTTGAGGAACAAATGCATCAGTGGAACTGCCCTACACGGTTTTACGGTTGAATGTCCTGAACCATTACAGAACATGACGATTCCCTGGTCTCCTGTCATTTTAATATGCACATATGGGCCTAGATGTATTACAAGAAGGGCTTACAAGAAACATGTGGAAACCAACATTTACAATAATAGTGAGGCGTGCCATAAGTGATACTATTGCAGTGTATACTGTAAATTGCTTTATATATAAATATTGTCGTGAGTTTAACTTGTAAAACTTCACCAATACGCATAAATACATGTATGCATGTCCAATTAGCACTGTTCCCATGCCCTGGATGGAAGCGTCAGCAGAATCAAGTAAATTGAACGATATTTGTACTGCACCTGGATGACATACTGAGTGTATGGTTCTGATGTCTACTAATGCGCTACAGTGTCGCTTTAATTATTATGTATTTGTGGGTATATGAAGCAATTTCTACGATAAAATGTGTTTCCAGTTTTCTTTTGCTTTCTGTTTCCGCTACATTTTACCTCACCTTAGAGACTTCCAAAGTGCCCACTACTCTTAGTGTACTACTTGATTAGATCTAGATTTTACAAGATTATAGAGAACAACTACAAGAAAAGTCGATCTTGACCAGTTTAAACGATAAACGATATTAGTGTTTCAGGAGTAATGTATGACTTTCTTCAAATGTGTTTTTACTAGATAAAGTTTGAATACGTATTAGATAGATTCTTGCCTTTAATTTGTTTTACTTTCTTAGAAATACAACATACCGAATCATATTTATTGATTATAATAAATTTATTGAACAATAACTTTTCATGGTACACGTGATTACTTAACTATTGTTCTATTACAATATGCAAAAAACAGTCGCGATGGACGATTTATATGATACCATAAACTACATTACTCAACGGAGACATTCAGACAACTGGTAAAAGGCCTATACACTTATACCAGACCTCAAAACCAAACTTAGTATCCATTATAAATGGCAATACAACTTTCGTTATCATTATTGTTTAGTCAAATATCGATGCAGATTTCGCGCAAACATTACAAATAAGTGTATGGTGACAAAGTATCAGGAACAATCATTCAATCATTTTAAAAATATAATATGAATAAATGACTGTTAATAAATGAATCATGTTAATAGGAAACACGCGCACAACATAAATCAAATCAATGTTACACTAAAATACAAAAATATGTGTATCAAAATTGAAGTCTTTATTTGCAAGTGAATTACAGAAATCGAAAAGCTTTAATATGAAATTATCATTTACTAATAAACTGTCACTGAAGGATATTCTAAATTCGATTTTATTACAGGGGAATGGCGTAAACGAAATCCATGACGACGAGGTAGTTGTATGTGCATTAGACGTTTAACAATCTCCAATCTGATTTAATTTAGATTTTAACAAATTAATTACAATGTCTTAATATAGAATTATCCTAATTCTTATCAAGTTAAACTAACGACATGCTGGTTACTTGCATGTCAATGTATTAGTTTTAGGCATGAACTAAATCTGTCAAGTTAAAGGAGAAATATCTACAGATGCAAGCAGATGTCCAGATCATCCAATCCTTCGCTGACGTGGAAATGCAAATTCTCACACCTCGTAGAAATTCAGCAATAACCTTCCCTGGCATGTGTTCTTTTAGCCCATGAGAACAACAGTTTTCTTTTCATGGGACGTCTACAAGAACCAACGTTAATTCTTTCCACAAACGGAAGTCCTCAGATGATTCAATCCAAACCAGGACTTCAGTCGTGATACGGCAAGGTTGTGAGTTATTCCACGCAACTCCACAGGTCTTCTATTCTTGTTGAACACGTCATCACATTCCAACAATGAAATCACAATTTTTCCACTCACAAGCACAATACGTTAATACTATGGAAAAAGTCAACTCCTTCAGTAATAGTTAGAACAACGAAAATCACACCATATAAATGTCCATAATAGCTTCTTGTGGGAATCAGCTTGTCCTATTTTCAAATGAAATAATGCCTAAATGATTAATCATGGGCTGTGTAGAGTTTCATGCATCGAACATAAATTACAATCGCTCTTCTTTATTACACAAAATACAAATTGACAACGATTGTGCCGAGTTAATGGCAACCTCATTTAAATATATATGGTAAAAAACCACGTCAAAAACGCTAAAACGTGTCATGGATAGATTATCTTTAAGTTCCAAACAGATGCAAGCAGACGATATTAATGTATATCGATTAAGCATTAAATCATATAGTTACGAAGACTTATCAGTTAACACCCATATGATATAAATATGACTCATACTTTCGGTCAAACCAAATCTGGTACGACCAAATACAAGTATTTGAACCTATGCTCCAAAAAGTGTTTTAAACGGTTACGTCTGTTTCAGGTTCTAAGGAAAAGTCTCGCACATCATTCAGCTAGTTTTATTCAACCTCAAGCACACATATCAAATATAATGAAATTCTAATAGCTCGGATTATGAATGAAACGATATTTTATTCATATTTGAAATACTGGGGATTATTTTGCGTCTCATCTTATGAAATTTAAACTAATACCAGTATCATTCAAGAGAATCTCAATGACTGAAATACGACTTACCGGGGTTAAAAAACCCAACTTGTTCCGTACTTTAAAATACATGTAGTATAAACAGCGTTTTGGCACCTACCTTGTACACGAATCTCCTTAATCAGCTTCGTCGTCGCTGCCACCGACTTCTTCAAGAACAACAAGGGAATCAAAGTCGATTATTTCCATTTCTTCCTCTTGTTCTTCTTCCTCATTCCTCTGATCATCATCGGATATTTCCTCTAGATCTAGGCTCTCATCCGCAAGTTCTAGCGAAGTATCTGATATAGGAGACATACTACCCTCTTGGCTTAACACAATGAAACCTTTATCAGATATCCTTCGACCAGACTTTGCAGGACTTGTTTTAAGGCTTCCTGTTGGTGTATTCTCCTCTGTTTTACTCGTGTTTTCTTCAGCCTTTGAATTATCGGTTTGAGTGAGAGTCGATTCACTCTGATCAGATATTTCAGTCAAATCGATCACAGGGGCATCTGGTACTACTTTGGTAGCACTTGCTTCCCCTATTTCCTCTTGCGTCTCTTGTATCCCTTGCTCTACGACCAATTGCTTTTCCTCGTCCTCAGCGGTTAAATCTACCACGTTACCGGTATCTTTCATCGCCTCTATTTTCTTCATCTGCAGTTGATGCTCATCTTCGACGAGAGACGTGATTTTCATCAGTGACTTCTTCTTGGCGATATCAAGCGGCGTCTGACCTTGCGGATCCCGGAGTTTGATGTTAGGCGACGTGGACAGCAAAAGTTGCACAGCCTTCAGGTCTCCTTTGTTTACCGCGTTGTGCAGGGGAGAGTTACCAGACCCGTCCACCTGATTAGGGCAAGCCCCGTACAGGTACAGCACGGGGGGCACCAGGTACTGGTTCGCAGCCAGGGTGTACCACATAGGAGGGGAATTATTTAATTTATCGATGGGTAGATAAGCAAGCCGCTTGTATTTGTCTAAACTCCTACAGATCATGGGTAGGTTTGATTTACAGAGAGCTCTGGTGAAGTCCAGTTTTTCTGCCTCCGGAATGTTTCCTGTTGCTGGCAGAGACATTTTTATCTCCTGTCCATTCTCAGTTTCCACCGTGCGAATCTTGCACTCGACGTCCGGTGGGTCAAATTTCTCATACGTTAAGATCTTTTCCTGTGCATTACTGGGCAGTTTAGCGATCAGATTACACAGCGTTTCCCAGTGTAACAACCCGGACACGTGACTTGGCGGACAGATCCTCACGCCGAGATCCTCGTCCCTGACGTAAGTCTGAAACGATCTGATGCAGTACTCGTCTGCAGCTAACAACGCTGCTCCTGGGTTAGGTCCTAATTTGTGCAGCCTCGTGAATTCCAACAATTCACCGGTATTGGCGAGGCCGAGATTATCAGCGATGTAGAGCAGAAGGTTCTCCTGCAGTTCCCCGAGGAAGGTCGCAAAGCATGGCACTGAATTGTCTTCTTCATCGAGACCTGGTTTTGCATATGCTAGTTTAGTCTGGGCCACAATCATACTGTTAACCATCAACGTTGCCATCTTTGTTTTTCTCTGACCTGATATAAAACGTTGATGTTGTTTGCTGAGTGATATGTACCAAGGTAAATGCTTCCATAACGCATGCTGTCTGCCAGTGGAAGTGCTCTCCTCACATATGGGACACTTCCATCTAATATCATCCTCTTTTTGCTTAACATATGTCAGATGAGCTCCTTCATTTACAACCGTAACCGTTGGCTTGAATGCTGAACTAGCAGCCTTCTCAATCAGAACCGATCCTGTGTTGCCCGAATCTTTCCCAGGCCCAAATGAGGTCGTGTCAGTGGTATCTGCGGCGGAAGTAATATCACCACAAGTTGCTGTAGCAACGCCCTCAAAGTCTCCAGACTTCCATGTCTCAAACACAGCCACAATCTCAGACTGGCCCAACTTCCTAGCTACATCTAAAGCAGTGCTGCCATCTGTAGTTTTAACAGACGTACTCGCTCCCCACAGCAACAGATAGGCGACCGACTGGCGTCGATTCCACATCACAGCGTTATGCAGTGCGGTGCGTCCTTTGTTGTCTACAGCATCCACATTCGCTCCACTCAGTAATAGAACTTTAACGGTGTCCCATTGACCGGGCGTTGGCTCACACATCATTGCATGTGCTATGATACCCCGCATTTGTGGTGGACAAACTAAATTTACGAGTTCAGGATAATTTTCTACCAGTTCATAAACCTTATTGGTTGATCCAGCAGTGACAAGACTTTTAAATGCTGTCTGGGTATCCAGGTCCACACGATTCGCTGTCTTCAAGTTGGTTGCTGGCTGTAATTTCGGACCACTAGTTGTTGGTAGATAAGGTTTACTCTTTGACCAGTGGAACTTTTCGAGAGTGACCACCTCCTCCTGTGACTCTTTTGGTAGTTTAGAGATGAGTTTTGTTAATGTTTTGTAATAGAGTAGCGCTGAGAGTGCGCTTGTTTGTGCTGGGGTAACCTTATCACCTTTGTAAACCACGTAGGAAGACACTATCACCTCAGAGTGTATGGGATCTGGTATGTCAGGCGGGGTACACATGAGTTTACAGCTAATAGCATACTTTAACAAACTAGCATGGCAGCTCAGTTTCAACTGGCTGGCAATGAAATCAAGCATATCGTGCAGTAAGCTCCCTATGATGATCTTAAGGGGTTTGGGCAGGGACTCTTTTTGAACGCTTCCCCAGTTGATTCCATTAAAAAATGTCATCCATAGGTTGGTCTTGCGAGGATCCGGCTCGGGATGTGTGACTGATTTCCGTAGCCCGGCATACCACGGTAGGTGGTTGATAAGCACGTGCTCCTCCGTAAAGTGGCCGGTGTCACAAAGGAGACACCGTTCTTCCTCGTTATCATAATTCTCGCCCGTGTGGTCTGCATATTTCTGCATGGATTTGATTTTGTTCATGCGTATCTTATCACCTGTGCCAAAGTTAGCGATGGCTTTCCACTCGCCTTGTCCTGCTAACTCGATGAGTCGTGCACATTCTGGATTGTTCTGCACTAGATCAACCGGTCTTGTTCCATCCCCCGATTGAATGAGCCAACTAGCGCCCCACAGTAGTAAATGAGACAGTGCAAACCAATCGTTTCTTCCTGCAGCGTGATGCATGCCGGTCATTCCATTCTTATCAGCCCCCTCTACATCACCTCCCAACAAGATGATTATTTTAAGGAGGAGGGCCCTGGCATTAATTCCTTGTGTTTTACTGAACACTGCCACGTAGCTGACGAGACCAGTCATCAGAGGAGGATGTCTGTAGGATAGCAACGCGGGATTCTCCTCAAGCGCTTGAACCATGGCCGAGCAGTCACCACCACCTATGCAGACCCTAACAAAATGTTGTATTATCTTCTCATCAATTTCTTCTATTACTTTAGCATCTGGCTGATTCACTGGCTGACTAACAGGTCCCTTTAACGACGGCAGCGACGGGTTTTCAGGACACCAGTTGAACGTTTCTAACTTGACAATTGATTCCTGGGCATCTTTGGGAAGTTTGGTTACAAGATTGTTCAACGTTTCCCAGTAGAGCAAAGCAGCTACACAGTTAGGCGGGGAATACGTGACTGCCTCGCTGGTCTCTGTGTAAGCCTGTAGGGCAGGGACTATGTATAAATCCATTGTGTTACGTCCGAGCCCCCCTGTAGCAGCATTCACCCACAACGAATTGTCTATCGTGTGTTTTAATAGCTCCTCTTGACTTGATAATTCAAGTTTTTCAGTGATGAAATCCAGCATGTCATGCAGTAGCTTCCCAAAGATAACCAGCAGGCAGCGGGGCAACGTTTTCTTGTTCCTGGTCAAGCGCAACGCTTTCATTATCCTCATGCACAACACAGACTGTGTCTTCAGATCTGGCGAGAGATCTACTGTGCAAGGTAAACCAGCGTACCACGGCAGATGTGTCTGGGTAACGTGGGTGATTGTGTATCCCTTTGCTTTTCCACATATAGTACACGGCTTGCCCTTTGATGCTGTGCTTTTAAGGACAATATTCATCTTCGCTACATTTTTCTGAGCAACATCGTCAGCCCTAACTTCAACTGGCTTGTCTGAAGGGACGTGTGTGAATACATTGGGAAACTTCTTGTTAATCAGCTGAGATATTTCTTTATGCCCTTGTTTATGAGCTTCCTCGTGCGCCTCTTGTATTTGCACCGAAGCCTCCCAGGATATCAGGAACTTGACTGCGGCAAGATTGCCTTTTTTAGCTACTACCGGAAGTGGTGCCAATCCAGCCTCGTTTGTGTGGTCCGGATGAGCGCCGTAAAAGAGCAACATTGTGGCGATGTCCCACTTGTTCAGGCAGACGGCGAGCTCCAGGGCGGTTATCCCACTTAAAGTTGTGAACTTGGCCTGGGCGGCCTCAGGATAGTGGTTGAGTATTTTCCACAGAATGAACATCTTACTCTCGCGTATGGCCTTCTGCATGTGATCAAGTGTGCTCTCTCCTACAATGTTCTCTTCAGTTTTCTTTTTCTCGATGATGTTAGTTGCTGTGAATTTTTCATAAGTTCTCAAACTTGACCAAGCTGTTTTCGGCAGTTTTGCCATGATATTTGTGATTGTTGTCCAGTGAAGAACTGCCGACAAACAGTTAGGCGGGGAAATGGTGATGGTCGATGTTTTATCTCCCAGGAATTCCCGATGACATCTGATGATAATTTTCTCATCGGGCTGAGTCTCAGTAGCTTTGTGAGGGTACAACTTTTCTTTCTCGACATATTGCAAAAGTTCTGAGGTTTTCTTCAAACGAAGGCCTCTCTTCAATGCCTCCAAAAACCCGTGTAGAAGTTTGCCTAGCAGTTTGCAGAATAACCCGAAAGGCATGTTGTTAACGTGCACAGTAAAACTATCAGCGAGGACTGGAACAAATTTCAAACCCAATTTCGTCATTTTCACATCTTTGTCTTTGTAGAATTTCATGGCGAAATACCAAGGTAAATGCTGAACAACTGCGTGTCTTTTCATCGTCAGAGGGCCGTCCTGAGGCGCAGCACACAGGGGACATTTCGTGTGCAGAGATATCCTGTCGTTCAATAGACCACTGTCTGATGGCTTTGGCACGTTCGACTGAACAGATGTCTGTGGAACAGAAGAGCTGCTTGTGGCTTTAACCGGGAGAGTCAGTCTAGAGACCGTCACTAGATTAGTACGAGCGTCTGTTGTGTTCTTCGTCGCGGATTTAGCAAGTGCATTGAGTTTTTTGTCATTGACTGCGGTCTGTTTTTGCACGGGCTTCTTCACCTCCGGCTGTTTGGTGCTCGAGCTCTGGGATGTGCTGGTAGCAAGTGCTGTGGAAGCCGGAGTGATTATAGTCTGCTTCATGTGTGGCCCGAGCAGTTGTTGCATGGGATTTGTTCTCACGGGATGAGGCATGGGAGGAAGGTAGCCGCCAGGGGGTCGTGGTGGGCCGATCAGCCGGGGAGGGCCTAGTATAACAGTCGGTCCGTATGGATTATAGTGAGGCCTGAACAGCATAGGGCTCGGGGGCATGGCCGGTCTGTACGGCATGCCTGGTGGCATGCCTGGACGTGATGTCATCATCATATGACCTGGCATAGGCTGGCGGTAACCGGGAGGTGGAGCTGACATCGGGGTGTACATGTAGGAGACAGGTGCTTGTGCACCTACAGATGGCGATGGCCCGACAGCCTGTCGCTTCCTCGTCACAGGCGGACTACGAGAGTCTCTGCTCGCTCTTCTCTTACTCGACCTATCCTCACGAGTAGCCCTTCTCTGGAGCATAGCAATCTCCTCGTCCTCTTTAATTGAAGTCTTGATGAGTTTGATCAGCGGCTTATTGTTGAAAATATCTGCCAAATTGAAAGCCTCAACTTTGTCCTTTGTGGGAACCCAGGGAAGAAGTAGCCGAACTGCTGGTGTGCTGTCCTCGAGTGCAGCTGTACCGAGAGGAGTATGTTCTTTTTTGTTTTTTCTACTGGTCGGAGCGCCATAGAACAGAAGTAAACGTGCTGCATTTGGGTGGCCACAGGAGATTGCGCACTCGACTGGGCATGAAAAGGTCTCCTCGGGTGCGTGAAGATACACAAACTCCTCATTCTCGAGGACAACTTTCCACAAGAGAGTCAGGTTTCCATGCTGTATGCTGTCCCAGAACTGTTGCTTTAATACGGATGTCGACTGTCCCATTGTTGCTCTAAATCCCTTGGGGTAGACATCTTTCTTAAGTGAACGAATGCTCTTGAATTCGTTTAATTTTGTCAACATTTCTCTGTCGTCCTTGGAAACCTTTCCAAGAAGTTTCCTCAGAATTTCCCAGTGCAGCATAGCTGATAGACAATTAGGTGGATCAATCTGAACTTCAACAGTTTCTTCGGCGATGAAATGCTGATGTGATTTCATCATGAGCCTCTCGACTGGCTTAAGCTCCACAGGTTTCTCCGGAATTAATTTATTTGCGGTGGCGTACCACACCATGTCGGATGAACAGTCCAGCTTCAGGCAAGAGCTCAACTCGTTCAGGAAATCGTGTAACAATTTACCCCAGAGTTTAGCGAAGAACTCGAAGGGCACTTGTTTGTGCTGTGTGAATGACTGGAGTGCAGGCCTCAATACTCGGTATAAATTACTAGCGGTGTATTGGGTCCGGTTAATGGACAGATACCATGGTAAGTGCTTCGTCATGATGTGATCTTTGTCGCTGTCCGAATCGTCCTCCACGACTCGGTTGCACAATTCGCATGTCCACTTCCTGATGGACCCCTTTTCTGCTTTGCGCTTCTCTTTCAACTCGAACTTCTTCGCCATGGGTCCGAGTCGGGAATGTTCCGACTTATGCGGTTTTGAAGTTTCACGATCCTTAGGCTGAGGCTTAGGCTTCGGTTCATCGCCGTCTTTGAGCACTCTTTTGAGAAGTTTGATAACTTGGCTGTGTTTTTCTCCTTGCGCTATGGCTAATGCTTTTGGTATCTGGTCCTTCGCTCCCCAGGCCAACAGAATCTGAACGGCCTCAACGTCGCCATCATACGCCAGTCTACAGATGGGGGACCATCCTTTGTTGTCCTTCAGATCAGGGTCTGCACCTAGACAGAGCATCGCTCTAGCAGCCAAGTAGAATTTCTTCTTCAATGCAAAGTGCACGGGACCAACGCCACTTTCGTGAACTTCATTCAGAATTTCTCGATGCCTAAGTATAGTTTCGAACACCTCCTTGTGTTGCTTGGTGGTATTGTTCCAGAAGTTCATCAGTATATTGGGATTGTAGGGCACACCGGAGGGTATTTCTTCCAACTCGTACAGTTCCTTAGTGGTATGCCCTGAATAAGTTGCAAATATGGCCTGGTCTTCTTTTGGCAACTTGCACATAACATTTACCAATGTGATCCAATGTAGCACAGCTGATAAACAATTTGGCGGTGAGACTTCAAGCAGTCTCATGCCATCACTCAGGAAAGATTGATGGGCGTTCATCATGATCTTCTCTTCGTCCGTGAGCTTTAGGGAGATGTCCGATATGATGTTGCTGCTGGGGTAGAGCTTTTGACGAACGATTTCTCCCTCCAGTTGGTAGGGCGAGCGTAATGCAAATTTCTCAGCTAGATGCGCGAGGAATCCCTGTAACAGCTTACCCCACGCGTGACTGAAGAGCGGCGGAAGGAGGGTAAGTGTTTTTACCGAGTTGTGCACGACTGGATGTAACTGGTCGGCGAGGATGGTCCTCCTGAAGTCGTTGCCATTTTCATTGCAAGTGTTGTACTGGGAGACAGCGATGTACCAGGGTAAATGGTACGAAAACACGTGGTCTTTAAGAGGTTTCATATTGGCCATCGGTAGACGCTGAACACCCTCGAGCTGGTCACAGCACAGGGGACAGAACGGATTATATGACGACTCGGCCGGAGCGGCTCTCGGGGTTGATATACTGGGGTTGGTGGGATCGTATTCCTGGACTGAGGCTTTGTCACTCGACACGAAAGTTGGTTGTGCTTCTTTTGGCTGAATCGCCATTAAAACATCCGATATAAAAGACTTGTACTGAGAGGAGATTGGCTGGTGTGATTTTGCACTAAACGAATCTACCAATGCAGTTGGATTGCTCGATGACTTGGTTTGCTTAGCAGTGGAGCCCCATCCGGGATCAACCTCCGGCCAGGGGGTGCTACTTTCCAGGCCCTCGACACTGGCAAGGCTGGATGACCCGTCACTGATGTCGGATATATCACTCAGACTAGGTGAACGATCCTCTAATCCACCTAGGATATCAGGATACTTATTTTCGAGCGCCCTGTATTGGTCAAACACTTCTCTTTGGGCTCTCTGTGAATCAGACAGGGGCGAGCGAGATGATCTGTGCCTTCGCGATGATCTGCGAGGTGATCTGGATCTGCGTCTCCTCCTGTACGGCGAGGGGGATCTGCGCCTCCTGCCCCTCGGAGATGGTGATCTATACCTGCGCCTCGTGGGAGATATGGACCGGCTTCTCCTGTCTCCGCGGGCGGGCGACCTCCGCCGCCTCCCTCCCCTGGGAGAGGGCGATCTGGTACGCCTTCGTCTGGGCGATGGAGATCGCTGCCTCCTGTCTCTAGGCGACACCGCTCGTCTAGGGCGGGACTGCGCAGATCTGCTCCTTTCTGATGGAGATAGAGATCGTTTTCTGTTACTAGTTGTCCCTGTTCTAGAGCTTTGGGATTCCTCTGCCATATCATGTCGTGAACTTGCGAACTTCTGGTCTCCGCTGCCTCTTGATCGTTGAGCATCTTCGTCCATGCCATCAGATTCGTCATCCACATTAAACGCCGGCTCATTGACAGGTTTGAGGGTGGGTTGTTTGCCGGCTGCTTTTACCTTAAAACTTAATTTTGGAATGTCTGATTTCTTTTGTGAACTTCGTGCGCGAGGTTTTTCTATCGCGTAACCCTTGAGACTGTCAGACGAAACCGACTGAGTCTGATAATCATTCTTCTGGTACCTTGAATCTTCGATCACTTGTCTAGGTGGGGGAGATGGTGACATTCGTTCGTACATTTGTTGATTTTGATCTTCTGAGCCGTCAAATAAGATGTCGAAGCGATCGGTGCTTTGGTTTTGTCTTGCCATGTTTGAACCTCGGTAGTCTGTAGCGTTTATAAAAAATTAATTTGATTAGCAAAACACAGGTGATAAATATCATATACCAATATATATCAACTAGTAAGTTGTGAGGATATGAACATGTACGTGAACATTTATATGTAGGTGTTAAACCACATGTGTACTTTCTAAAGATGCGCTGTCCAATTCCGTATGATGCAACTAGTGCTGCTACTTACACAGATCATACATTATTAGTCATTTAGGTAAACATGAAGTTAAATTCAAAAATAAAATAAAATATTTTCCGCTGAGTTCAAACGATACCTTCGTACTCTGTCCATTGAATTTCTTCATCACTCAGGGTCTGATATTGAGGTCGATCTTTTTCAACTAGAACAGAAAATTTAATCCGTAAAGATTACATTAATGTATGGGCTGATATAGTGTGCTTTTTAAGTAGACACAAGGACGCAAATACAAAGCAAAAAAGTGGTGTTTATACATTGAATCCTTAGTTAGTATTAGTATCTTTATCTACTTATTTAGATTTAAATATAACCGGTAATACCTTCAAATTCTTGCCATTGAATATCTTCGTCACTCAACTCATTATATCCACTTCGATCTTTTCTACCTGAAATCACATTTAATGAATCTTTAGCAAACACATATCACGCGCAGGTGAAATACTTACGCTCAGTAACAATCAGCAATATCAATTATACCGGACACTGATGAACCTTATAATCCTTATATCTTACCTGTATCTGCTTGTTCGTATAGCTTGTCAAATTCGTCTCTTGGGGGAGAGATATAGTCTCTCGAGTGAGGTATACCTCCTCTGCGAGCATTGTTCCAGTCGGGAGAAATATCTCGTCTAGGGGACATGTCGTCGAACCGAGGTGAAGACGTTATAGGACTCAGTCGTTCCTCATTCCTGAAGTCCAAATGTTCTGGAGGACCAGTTTCCTGTTGCAGAAAGAAACGCTGCCTCTCAACATCTGCTTGTTCGTCATCAATGCTTCTGTAAGGATCAGGATTTTGAATATTCCGGTCAGAAAATCTATCCTCGCGTGAATCTGATCTATGTTCTCGACGTTCATGATACTGAGGCGATATAGGTTTGCTCATGAATCGTAAATCTAGGTCATTGAATACGATTTCCTCCTGAACCGGACCATGCTGGGTTGCTCTGGTGCTGTAAGGAGAATCGTGTGTTGGCTGATCATATCGGCCACGCTGAACTCTAGTTATTTCTGCGTCAGGTCGGAAGACATTGGTTTGTCTGCCAAATTCACTGATGCGCGTGTCCTCTCTCTCATCTGATACGTCAAAGTCATGAGGCTCTAAGTTTCCTCTGAATGAATCAGGTCCAGATGGGTTTTGAAACTGTCTCAGGTCTACATCTTCAGACGATATGAGGTCTTCAACTGGCCGCTACACGTAAGAAGATGAATGTTACAGGTCAATGTTTCATACGGACAATGTTTATACTATACATGCGACTAGGAAATGCTAATTAAATGATAAATGTATTTGTATGATATCTATTCATATTAATACTGGGGTCCATAATTATCGAGTCAATATGCATTTGACTCTTTGAGGATCTTAGTATGCATATATTAGTTGCCTGTTTATCCAGGTACCGAGATACGTTCTGCATATGTTAACAATGAATGCTACAGATCAATGTTTTATACAAACATTTTCTTAAATAATTCAAAGCTTATACCTATATGTATAATATTTTCGTTAACGCATATGCCTATGACCATATAGGCAAGACTCAAAGGGGAAACTTCACCATCGTCGGGCTGTTTCGAAATGTCTGTTCGACTGTGTAAAATGTACCTGATTTCTTGATGGCCATCTTCCATCTCTATTTCGGTGGTCGTCCTGTTGATAAACTTCTCTTTCAAAAGGAGGTGGCGATGGGTTCCATCCATGACCACCAGCCTGTGGCTCATCGTAGAAATCTGGTCGACCTCTGTGCATTCTGGACTATCACTGGAGCTAGAAATTAGTTATATCCAACTTCATTACCTTACAATGAACACGTACATGATCAATTGGGAATGGTTAAATAAATGAAGAGCTTCAGCAAAAATGTTAAATCTGTGTGGATGTTTACAATCGCATAGGCCTGCATGTACATTGTACAAGAACATGTATACATAACATAATATAAACAAATGAAGCGTACAGTTTCAAAACGTCTCTTTCGTGCGTTTAGATTATACTGTACATGTGAATAGGGGTCATATTCGGGCATGCTAATTCAAAAAATAAATATATTTGTGAGATATCTGATCATAACAAACCGAGGACGTCACTCACAATTATCGAAAAATACACATTTGACACTTGAGTTT
>JAXGGS010277955.1:0-14482 GCA_035585475.1 Armandia brevis | reverse complement strand
GAACAGTTCATACGCAATGAAAATGGTGAGCTGGAGAACGGAGAAACAGTTGTGGCGTATCAGCATGCCAGTTTTGATAAACAAGAAAAGAAAATTGCTATGTCTGGCAAGGTGCTTTCAGCATCTAGATACAACGATGGTGTTGAAGAACAACTGGATGTAGAAAACAACGCCAGCTTTTATTTAGAACAAACAGATGCAGGAACGTCAATCGCGCAGGTTTGTACGCCAAAAAACACGAATGCGCCGGATCGGGTGCAACAAAAATTACTCTCCAAATGCGAAAAAGCGTTACAAAAGGACCTTTGGTACGGAAAGACTGGCCAGTCCGGAAACCTTACCCGATTTGTTGAAGTGCCCGATTACGCACTCTCTGAACTTGAAAGCCCAGACATAAGGCTACACGATTTATTTTTCGTAGATAGAGTTCAACCAACAGCACCAGTATTTGATGGTGTCGATGGCCTAGGTGCCACATCACGTGGTCTTAAATTTGCAGTAAACGATACTGGTATTACTTGGTCCGGTAATGCAACATCGGGCAACAACCAAAGCCCGTGTAGTAAGAATGGAAAAAAATTTAAAAGCGACATAGATGCCCCACAGGATTGTGATCAGGGTTTGGATGCGCAATCAACTGGCGTATCGAAAGGCTTCCAGTTCACTAAACTGGATCAGTTTGGAAAACCACTCGCAAACCAAAATGTCTCTTGGGACGAGCAGGGCAATACAGCACTTAACAGCAAGTGGCGTTGTGTGCGTGACGATAATACTGGCTTGGTGTGGGAAGTAAAAACGTCTACTGAGGTGCAACATAGCCCAACTAAGGTATACACCTGGGGCGGTAAAACCGACTTGCTCCGTGGTCAGGGTGGAACCAATCAGTGGAATAGTTTTATAGACGGCACTAATGCTGAAAACGGGCGTGGTTTGTGTGGGTATAACGACTGGCGCTTACCAACGCTTAACGAACTTGTTTCGCTTATGGATTTTGGTGAAACGAATTTTCAACGGATTGATAGAAGCTTTTTCCCTAACACCCAAGATGGCGTGTATTGGTCTGCGAATGCGGGTTTTCAAGAAGATACAGCTTGGGGCTTGTCGTTTGATACTAATGATCGGGCTACGTACCAGGTTCTTGAATCTCGTTATATTCGCCTAGTGAGAGGCGGTCGACCCTTGGCTGGTTTGCTGAGTTATGGACAGCAAAATGCTGCAGACGCTAAGGATACGGTTCCCGGATTCGCGCAAACGGTGAATACACTAGCGCTCAATAACTGGCCAGATAGCCGCTATCAGGTGAACAGTCAGACAGTTGTTGATACAGACACTGGTTTGATGTGGTCT
The DNA here is from genome assembly GCA_035585475.1 of Armandia brevis. NCBI lineage: Eukaryota > Metazoa > Annelida > Polychaeta > Opheliidae > Armandia > Armandia brevis. The sequence continues at coordinate 13,135 of JAXGGS010277955.1, read as the reverse complement.
TTGTGTCCGCTCGGAAGAATTGGTGATGGCTGTGTGGGTAAAAATCACGCTATTCAGCAATACACATGGGAAGAAGCATTGACTGAGGCGCAGAGTAGCCAATTAGGTGGCTATACAGACTGGCGTTTGCCGAACATAAAAGAGCTGTATTCGATAGTGGCATACGACCGTAGTTATCCCAGTATGAATGTTTCTGTATTCCACAACCCTGAGAATGCGCTTAACAACTGGTTTGTATCGTCTTCACCAAGTATTACGAACGACACCTTTGTACATGCAGTGAATTTTCAGTTTGGTGTGGATGTTGAGCAGCACCGTGCTAGCCATTACAGTGTGCGTTTAGTACGCAATATTGATTAGCCTCTAGTTAGGATTTTATTTGGCTCTCGGCCATTGCTCTGAGAGCCTTTTTGTCTATTTTGCCAATGAGTGTTTTGGGCAACTCCTTTACAAAATGCACGTGATTAGGCATCTGATAGGGTGCTAGTAGATCCTGTAGTTCTTCCAGAAGCGCTTCAGTAGTTGGTTGGCTTTTGGGGACGGCAACAACAAAAGCGTGAATCACCTCACCGCTGTGTTTATCATTAGTGCCGCAAACTGCCGCGTCTTGTACACCCCGACAAGTACGGATATTTTCTTCAATAGCTGAAGGGTAGACATTAAACCCTTTGTGTAAAATCATGTCCTTTATTCGATCGACAATAAACACATAGCCGTCTTCATCGATATAGCCAATATCTCCGGTGTGTAGCCTTTCATTGTCCAACACCTTGGCGTTCTCCTCTGCACTGTTGGCGTATCCCTGCATTACTTGTACACCTCGAATACAGACTTCACCGGTGGTTCCTGTTGGCACGAGTTTGTCTGGATATTCTGGATCAACTATTTCAACAATGGTGCCGGGTAGGGGCAAACCGATAGAACCACTTTTGTTGATGCCATTTAGTGGATTAACCGTGCATACAGGGCTGGCCTCGCTTAACCCGTAGCCTTCAACCAGCACACCCTTGATATGTTGCTCAAAATTCTTGCGCAGGGTTTTGGGTAAGGGAGCACCGCCAGATACGCAAAAACTTAAAGTCGAAAGGTCGTATTTGTTGATATGTGCATGATTGCAAATGGCCGAGTACATGGTAGGTACGCCGATAAAAACTTCGGGTTTGGTACGGGTGATGGTTTGTAACACCGGTTTGGTTTCGAAGCTTGGCAGTAACGCAATTGATCCTGCTTTGGCTATGGCAAGGTTCATCACGGCTGTCATACCAAAGGCGTGGAATAGGGGCAGTACCCCCAGATAACATTGTTGTTTGTTACCGTGCCCCATCCAGACGGCTATTTGACTGACATTGCCAGAAAGGTTGGCATGGGTAAGCATGGCCCCCTTGGGCAGTCCTGTAGTGCCACCTGTATATTGCAGCACGGCAAGCGTGGTGTACGGGTCTATATCTGGGGTAGTGCAGTCTCCATCGTTTGCAATACAGTCTGCATACGGAATATGCTGGTTGTTTGTTGGGTAACGAACACAGGTACGTGGTTTAGCTATGGCAAGAAGCACGCGTTTTAGGCCAGGCAAACAGGTTTGCAGCGGGCAGATAATTAATCCCTTGAGAGTTTGCTGTGCATTGTTTGCTAGCAGGTATTGGGCTTTTTGGTATACAACACGAACATTGCTGGTGCAGAGCCATGATATCTGCGAGTCGTGCATTTGGTGCCTTAGCTCATCGTCTGAACTCAACGGGTTCATATGCACGACCACTCCCCCCGCGAGGAGTATTCCGTAATAGCAAATGATGCAATAAGGGGTGTTGGGCAGCATTATGCCTACCTTGTCACCTGGTGATAGTCCACGTAGCTGCAAGCCTTTGGCAAAGCGGGTGACTTGACTCCAAATATCGGCATAGCTGTATTGCATGCCTAAAAAATCCACACACAGTGCATTTGGGTGACGCCGTGCGTTACGTTGAAATAGTAAATGTAGCGGCTGCACCCGTATTTTTCGTGCCCAGCGTTTGTTATATGTAGGCGAGCTTTCCCAAGGGTAGGGGCGTGTTATGTTCAGTTGTTGTTCGAGCTGGCTATCACCAAATGCGTGTGAGAAATTGCGAAGGGAATCTGCATTTACTTGCATTTGTTGCTCTCCTACTGTGTATGGCTTTCAATGAATGCGGTTATTTTTTGGTATATGTTCCCGGTGCCTCTATAAATTATTCCGTGATGCGTTGCTGGAATAAACTCCAGCAGTTTAGTTTGGCTGCCCACTGAGCTTTCTAGCTCAAATGCGCTTTTGGGCGCAATGACTGGGTCTTTGTCTGCATGCAAAATGCATACGGGTACGTGTATTTTTTTGAGCTCTTGTTTGGTGGCTTCAACCAGCTGCATAAGCTGCAACACACTACGTATGGGTATGTTTTTGTAGTTTACTTCCGGGTGTTCTGGGTTGTTTTTTCTATATGGGTATACGCCTTCGCTGTCGCTTACCCATTGTGTGAGCTTGTTTAGGCCATGAATGATTGGTATCAAGGCCAGCGATTTTTGTGCAAACTCAAATGGGGCAGAAACACTCACTAATGCCAGAATAGGGGTTTTGGTTTTCGCGGCCATAAGCAGCGTCAGCATTGCGCCGGTTGAGAAACCTATGGGAATAACCTGATCAACCAGCCCGTGCATCAGCTCCATACCATCGTGCAGGCTTCCCATCCAGTCTTCCCAGTCGGTGTCTCGCAAATTTGCAGGGGACGTGCCGTGTCCGGCCAACCGTACCCCAAGTACGGCATAGCCCTGTGCATAGAGGTACTTGCCAAGCGGTAGCATTTCAGCAGGTGATGCCATAAAGCCGTGTACCAGAACTATTCCAACGTTTGCTAGCTTGGGGAGTAACAAGAAGGGTTCGCCAGATTCGCTGGCAGTTTCTTCGGCATTAATCTCTGTGTAGTCTGGGCCACTATAGTGTTCTTTTTGCTGCTGGAAGAGCAGCAGCATGTCGTTAAAACGGTAGTTAGCTAAGGCTAATTTTGTTAGATGTCGTTTATTCCCAAGAATTTTTTTAATGATATTGCCAAGCGGTTTTACCGGTTCGGCTTCGTTGGCATAGACAAAAAGGAAACCTTCTTTACGAATGTTCGCCAAGCTAGGTGTTTCTCCTAGTTTGGGTAACAGCAGGTGGTGCTCATCGGCAATATCAAGCAGCGAACACTTGATGGCTGTTTTCTCGAACTGACGCATATCTGGGCATGGGCTGCTGTTAATCAGCCCGGTGTAATTGTTTGGATTGCGCAGATCTGGATGCAGGTATAAGGATTGCACCGTCTGTAGTTGTTTGATAACGGCATAGATAGTTGTGTAGAGCGATTGTGTGCTTATGCGCTTTATGCCTTGTGCGTAGAGTGCAAGCAAAACGCTTGCAACTATGTGCCCAAAATGGAGTGTTATTGCCGAGTACATTCGCTTGGTGCATAGATCGCGAATAGCAGCTGAACGTAGCCTGGTTGTTGTGTTGAAAAGTCTGTCTAGCCAGTGTTGCGACTTTCCCTGAATTTCGAATAGGTCATCCAGGCTTTGTACGCGGCTAAATATTCTTGAGAGCAAGCGGTGGTCGCGAAATGGCCAGGGCAGTTGCGGTGTTACTGGCTCGGCAGCGCGAATATGCATATCGGTTTCGCGTAACAAAATATTGCCTTCAATGAGCAGTTCTTCTTGCATGCGGTCTGACATGTCTACCCCAAGCCGCGACAGGGTTTTGGATAACACGTGCTCTTCGGCGCGCAGGGGATAAAAAGTAATGTTGCACGGTACTATGTTGGTTGGCTCTGCTGCTGCTTCTAACAATGCATCTATTGATGAAAGGCCAAGTGCATCGGTCCATCGTTGTAGCCTATCTACTTGATTTTGCTTGGCAACATAGCGAATTCTCTGTTTGAATATTTCAAGCATTAAACCTATGGCTGCGGCACCTTGATGGTGTTTGCGCTCTTCTTGCGAGGTGGGAGAGAAGATACGAAAATGCCCTTTGTCATTAACCACTTTTCTGTCTTTAATCATCCCCCCTTCAGGGAATACCACTACTTTACGACCGCGAAGAATTTCTGCGGCAAGGAAAGGGAGCAAGCGACTGTAGTTGTTGGGAACAACCCCCAAGCCATAGAGCAGCGAGGATATGCGGTCGCTAGAAAAAAACTTGTGCGAGGCTATGGAGCGACAATATTTCCCTGTGTGTTTGTATATGTAGTACTGGGGAATGATTGTTTCAAAACGGGCGAAATGATTAAATAAAAAAATCTGTCCTTTGCCGAATTGCTCGTCGGTGTTGTGTAGTTGAATGTGCAATCCGAGCCGTTTTTCAAACACAGAAAACATTCGGGTACACCACTTATAGGTGCGTTTGTCTATTTCTAGCTGGGTAGGGGGAGTTGACATAGGCATAGCATAGAGTGCACATGCAAGTGAGGGGGAGACATATTGTTAATTAGTTGTTATTAAAACGAATCGTTTGCAGCAAACAATAGTACACACCATTAGTACCATTGTTGCTGCCGTACGCGAACCGAAGCATAATTTTGCCAAGGCTCTATGTTTATCCTTTCGCCTTACTCTGGTTTGCAACCGCTTGTTGTTTCGCTGCAATGGTTTCTGGCGAGTTTAGAAACGCCATTTCGGTGGCCATACCTTCAGCATTGAGGTGTAGTTTTAGCGGCTCGGCTGTAGGTATGTTGAATGCTTGTACTTCTTCGGGAGTCATGTTGGCAAGGAACATACACAAGGCTCTGAGTGAATTACCGTGTGCGCTGATCAGTATGCGTTTACCTGCTTGTACATCTGGCCATATTGTTTCGTTCCACAGCGGTTTGATGCGGGCGATAACTTCTTTGAGGCTTTCGGTAGCGGGAAGCTGATCGGCAGGAATGTGCGCATAGCGCCTGTCGTGTTTGGGATGGGTTGGGTCATCGAGCGCAACTGGGTTGGGCGGCACATCGTATGATCTGCGCCATAGATTGACTTGCTCTGTGCCAAATTTTTCGGTGGTTTCTGATTTGTTTAGCCCTTGTAGCGCACCATAGTGCCGCTCGTTTAGACGCCAGTCTTTTTTAATCGGCAACCAGCTGCATTCCAAACCGTCAAGAACTGTCCAGAGTGTTTTGATTGCCCGTTGTTGCAAGGAAGTGTAGGCAAGATCAAACTCCAGTTCTTTTTCGCGTAAAAGCAGGGCTGCTTCTTTGGCTTCATTGATGCCTTTTTCGGTTAGACCTGCGTCGTACCAGCCGCAAAATCTGTTTTCGAGATTCCAGGTACTTTGCCCGTGGCGAATAACGATAAGAGAGTACATACTTTAGGGTCCTGTTTAGGTTAGTTCGGCTATGTTTCGATAGAGCTGCAATGATTCTGGGTTCATGAGTGACTCTTCATTGAGCACATCAACACCATTCACCATATCACGCACTGCAATTTCTGCGATTTTTCCGTTTCGGGTGCGTGGAATATCCTTTACATGCAAGATAAACGATGGCACGTGTCTGGGCGTGGTGTTGGTTTTGATGGCTTCGGCAATTTGCTCTTTCAGCGTGCCGGTGAGCTGTTTTTTGGGTGCCATGACCACAAACAGCACTAAACGAACATCGTCTTTCCAACGCTGGCCGATAACCACCGATTCGGATATTGCGGTAAATTTTTCAACTTGCCGGTAAATTTCTGCCGTGCCAATGCGAACGCCGCCGGGGTTGAGTGTTGAATCGAATCTACCGTGAATCACGAAACATAGTTGCTGCTTGTGCCCGCGTTTTTCGGCAAAGTCGCCTTGCGACCACATGTCGTCGTGTTGGGAAAAGTAGGCGTCAAAGTATCTTTTACCGTCTGGGTCATTGTTGAACCCCAGTGGCATACACGGGAAGGCGTTGCGGCACACCAGTTCGCCTTTTTTTTCTGTTTGGCTATGTCCTTTGGTATTGACAACGTCTACCTGCAAACCCAAACCAGCGCATTGTATTTCGCCTCTGAAAACAGGCAAACAGGGGTTGCCGAGTACAAAGCACGACAGAATATCGGTTCCGCCAGAAATGGAAGAAAGGTGAATGTGTTTGCCAATAGAGGCATACACATAATCATAGCTTTCATCGACCAATGGCGAGCCAGTAGAGGCTATGGAGCGGAGGCTCGAAAGATCGTAATCATAGCCAGGGCTCACTTGGGCTTTTTCTATGGCTTGTAGGTATTTTGCGCTCGTACCAAAAAAGCTCATTTGTTCTTCTGCGGCAATTTCCCAGAGTACGCCTGGATGCGGGTGAAACGGCGAACCCTCAAACAACACCAGCGATGCACCGCTGGCGAGTGCAGACATGTGCCAGTTCCACATCATCCAACCGCAGGTGCTATAGAAAAACACCTTATCGCCTTTGTGTATATTGGAGTGCAGGCGGTGCTCTTTGTAATGCTGTAACAGTGTGCCACCCGCACTGTGAATAATGCATTTGGGCAGGCCGGTTGTACCGGAAGAGAACATGACAAATAGCGGGTGATCAAATGGCAAGCGAACAAAGTCTATTTTCTGGGCATGGTTCTCTAGTGTTTGCTGATAGGAAATTGCACCTTCGGCAACCGGAGTTTCTCGGTCAAGATCAAGGAAGGGGACTTCAACAATTGCTTTCAGGTTTTTAAGTTTGTAGCCAAGTGCCTGTACTTTTTCGTGCACAGGAATTGGCTTCCCTTTCCACCAATAGCCATCTACGCTGATGAGTACCTTAGGGTTTACTTGGGCAAATCTGTCTGCAGCACCATTAACGCCAAAATCTGGAGAGCAAGAACACCAAACAGCGCCCATGCTGGTTGTCGCTAACATGGCGACAAGGGTTTCGATAGTGTTGGGCATAAATCCTGCAACACAATCGCCTTGTTGCACTCCCTTGGTGCGCAAGAAATAAGAAAATTTTGCTACCTTGTCATACAACTGTGCGCCACTAATAACCCGCCTATCCATGCTTTCTGAACGGAAAATTACTGCTTCTTCAACATCTATGTTGCGTAACAGGTTTTCTGCGTAATTCAGCTTTGCTCTTGGGAACCAGCGCGCCTCACGTATATGATCGCCAGGAATCATGTACGGCAATACTCCCTTGTCGCCAACTATATCGCAGTAGTCCCAAACGGCAGACCAAAAGCGACCTGGATCTTCAACACTCCACTGGTGCAGCTCCGAATAGTGCGTTGGATCTATTTGGCTATATCTGGCCGAAAACTTGGCCATATGAGATTGGGCAATTTGCTGTGGTGACGGTTGCCATAAGGGAGTGGCAGTGAGTTGCATGTATTTTCTCCTGGCTTTTGTGGCTATCTTAATCCTGAAAAGCACATCAGGTATGCGTAGTGTGCATTGCCCTAGTGATTATGTTATGAAATCTTCAGAGATATATAGCGGCACTATCTGGCTAACCACTGACCAGCACTTTATAACCAGTGCTTGGGGGTATAGGCCGTGTTGAGAGGAGGGCAGCAGTACGGCGTGCACTACAATTTGGTAACTGCTTAGGTTTCTAACCCTGCAACAGCATCGGCATACATGCGTTTTCGGCAGGCTTGTAAGAGCTCATAAAGAGTAGATTCATGCAGCATACGGAATCCAGCTTCTGCGGGTATTAATCCTTTATCTGATTGCTTAACCAGTAGCTTGTATAACCACGACCAAGGCGAGCGCTGTTTATCAAAGACTATTTGCAGTTGTGTTAATTTCTGCGCTAGACGTGTTTCATCCTCAATAACAAAGGCAGTGTGCAGGTATGTATAGAGGGCAGAATCAAGCTTTTGTACAATGCTGCGTTTTTCTTCTTCAGTAGCGCCGGGCCATGCGGTTATTTGGTCACTGTGGCGTAAACAGCCCCTGCATACGATATCGCCATAGGTCGTTGAACACAGCCCAACGCATGGGGTAAGAATGAATTGTGAAGAAGATATTGGCATAGGGTTTTGCAATGATTAGAAGGCTAGCGTACAATAGCATATGAACAATTTAAACGAAGTCTCCTGCACGCCAGAAAGCAGTTTTACAATGCAGAAAATTTCAGTTGCGAATGCTGAAGTTGTTGAACAAACTGTATTGGTACACTATTAGTGGTTTGCAGTTTGTATTACCCACACCCCCCTTGCAACCTACCGGTCGAAGCGTGATGGCTCGTATTTTTGTTATAGTTTTTTTGTTATTTCTTGCATCCTGTGCCACTACAAACAACGCTTCTCGTGAATCTACGATTGAGGACGTGGTTATCTCTACCGGAGCAGAGCAAGCAGATGATGTCTTAGATGAATCCTTAGCAGCTGAAGAAGATGCTACTGCCGATAGCGACAATGTAGTCATTTCTGAAGTAACCATAAAACCCAAAAGGAATCTACTAACCAGAATTAGAAGCGATTTCAAATGGGGATTGCTCTACGGCCACAATGAGCGGGTGCAGTATGAGTTAGACCGCATGGCCAAGCAGGCGTTTGTCGATGAAATGTTTGCGCATGCGCCAGAATATCTCTATTTCTTTATTGAAAAAGTGCAAGAACGGGGCATGCCGATTGAGCTTGCCTTTCTTCCAGGCATTGAAAGCATGTTTAAACCCTATGCCTATTCCTATGCCCACGCAGCTGGGTTATGGCAAATTATTCCTTCAACCGGTGAAATACTTGGTTTGCGGATTAACTGGTGGCAAGACGAACGCAGAAGCGTGTTGCGCTCTACAGAGGCTGGGTTGAATTATCTTGAATCTTTGTCAGGAAAATTTGATGGTGATTGGTTGCTATCACTTGCTTCTTATAATGCTGGCAGCGGAAGGGTGTTGGGTGCACAAAGGAAAAACGCCAAGAAAAATCATGGCAAAGATTACTGGTCACTGAGCTTGCCTAGGCAAACCAGACGCTATGTACCACGGTTGATCGCCTTATCAATGATGATGCGCGATCCAGCTCGCTACAACATCAAAATTCCATTTGTTGAAGACAAACAAGTATTTGAAAGCTTTGACGTTGAAGAACAGATAGATTTACACCACTTCGCCAACTCTATCGGCATATCGCTTGAAGAACTCCAGTTATTCAATGCTGGCTTTAACCAGCGCTTTACCGATCCAGGTGGCAAATACAAAATAGTTGTTCCACTGGCCTACAGCAAAAAAACACTAGCCTATTTAGAAAAAGGCAACCCGTCTGATATTTACTGGATAACCCATAAGATTAAGCCTGGTCAAAGCATCACCCAAGTTGCAAATTTATTTAATACCTCTACCACCAAACTGCAATCGGCAAACAGGCTTAGTGGTGGTCGTACAAACAGCAATAGTTACATGCTGGTGCCGGTCAAAAAAGAAGACTTTGATAGCTATGCGCATTACCACAACAGTAATCCCGACAAGCGGTCTGTAGCAAGTAATGCCAGGAAAGTACACAAACTTCGCAAAGGCGATTCCTTGTGGAAGCTGGCCAAAATATATAAAGTCAGTATCAACGACCTTATGCGTTGGAACAAAATATCGCGTAACACCAAACTCTATGCTGGCAAGCAAATAGTTGTTAACAGAACTATTTACAAGCCATCTGAACCGGTAAAACTGCATCCAAGCCTGCGTCACAGTGTAGTACGCCGGGTGCTTTACCCAGTTCGTTCTGGCGATAGCTTGGTGAGCATTGCTAACCGTTTTCACGTACATTCCACTGATATTGTTAGATGGAATCCAAAGTTGGCTTCATCTAACCTAAAACGTGGCAAAACTATTGTTTTGCATGTCGATATTACTGAAACCTACTAGGCGTAAGTAGTCGACACAGTTCAAAGTGCTTCCTCTTGTTTGTTTAGCCTGTAGTTGCGAGGAGCATACCGACCGACAGCTACCGTAAAACTTCAAGAGTATTACTTTGATCATGAAAAAAACGCTACGTGCATGCCAGTTAACGCTGGCAACAACCGCCATTGTATTCACAAGTACCTGGGTTGCCGCTGAGCCAAAACACGCCGTAGCAATGCACGGTGATCCACTCTACCCAGCAGATTTCAAACACTTTGCCTACGTAAATCCAGATGCCCCAAAAAAGGGCGAACTGCGGTTACATGCAATCGGCACGTACGACAGTTTTCATCCCTTTGTACTCAAAAGCAATGTTCCATCTGGCATTGGTCTGCTGTTTGACACGCTTACAGTCAAGTCTGACGACGAACCCTTCAGTCAATACGGATTATTGGCAGAAAGCATGGATATACCTGAAGACAGAAGCTCGGTAACGTTCAAACTCTATGAATCGGCCAGTTTTAGCGATGGGAAACCAGTAACAGCTGCCGATGTAGCCTTCAGCTTCGATTCACTGGTTGAAAAAGGAAAACCCTTTTACCAAAGCTACTATGCCGATGTAACAGGCTACGAGCTGTTAGACGAAAAAACCAGACGTTTTGATTTCCGCAAAGGCAGCAATCCTGAATTGCCGCTGATAATGGGGCAATTGACCATTCTCCCCAAACACTTTTGGGAAGGTAAGGATTTTGCCGATCCACTACGTCAACCCCCAGTTGGCTCTGGCCCCTATAAGGTTGCATCTTTTTCTATAGGCAAAGCAATCGTCTACGAGCGGCGCAAAGACTACTGGGCAGCTAATCTGCCAGTCAGCATTGGCCACTACAACTTTGACGCTATTAGCTACAGTTATTACCTAGATAGAGACGTAGCGCTTGAAGCATACAAATCTGGTCAATACGATTTCCGTTCCGAACACAGCTCTATTAACTGGGCAACCGAATACGCATTTCCTGCTGTCGAGGAAGGAAAGGTAAAGGTAGAAGAGATACCCCACCGCAGGCCTACAGGCATGCAGGGGTTTGTATTTAACACGCGGCGCGAACTCTTTGCAGATCCCAAAGTACGAGAAGCATTGGCCTATGCATTTGACTTTGAATGGTCAAATGCCAATCTGTTTTATGGGGCCTACACACGTACTGCAAGCTACTTCTCAAACTCAGACTTAGCAAGCAAAGGCCTGCCTTCTGCGGCAGAATTACAGCTTCTGGAGCCGCTACGTAATGATTTGCCAGAACGGGTGTTTACCGCAACCTATCAGCCGCCTAATACCGAAGGAAAAACTATTAGAGATAACCTGCGTATAGCTTCTAGCTTATTGCGCTCGGCAGGGTGGACGTTTAAAAAAGGCAAACTGGTTAATAAAGAAAGTGGCAAACCATTTTCGTTCGAAGTGCTACTCATTGACCCGGGTTTCACACGTATCGTCAACCCCATGAAGCAGAATCTAGAACGTTTGGGAATAGAGGTTACGATTGTTGTTAATGAATATTCTCAATACGTGAACCGCTTTAATAATTTCGAATTTGACATGGTGGTGTCCACTTTCGGACAATCAGAATCCCCCGGTAATGAACAACGCGACTACTGGCATTCCACCAAAGCAGATGTTGCAGGCAGTCGTAATGTTATCGGTATAAAAAACCCCGCTATTGACACCCTCATAGAGCATGTCATAAGTGCAGACAGCAGAAAAGCCCTAGTCACTGCAAGCAGGGCACTGGATAGGGCATTGTTATGGGGCTTTTATGTCATTCCACAATTCCACGTTAATGTAGAACGTGTGTCCTACTGGAATAAAATCGCCAGACCAGCTAAAACCCCATCCTCAGGGATAAACACCATGACCTGGTGGGTGGAATAAGCAATACAATCTAGGTTTCTAGCCTAAAGATTATATTGCAGTAATTCTTTACTTCTTAGGGCTACCCGTATGGTGGTCGCTATCCGTTCGCCAATATTTGCTGCATGCTTAAATACTTGGTATTGAATTATTGAAATAATATGGGTAAAATATTTTACATGGTTGAAAAAAACAACCTATGGCAATCATAGCAATATAGTGCAACTTGGCACCATACGGAACAGAGTAGAAAACAGCCTGTAGTTCCTCAAGTGAGGAGATTGTCTTCTGTTATTATTAATTAAAAAACAGGGTATACAATGGTAAAAAAAACGGTCATCATTTTGTTTTATTTCATTTCTTCATGCTTTGTTTCTTCCGTACTTGCAGAAGATGCGTTCTTCAAAGACAAAGCATTTTCTTTTCTTCGTGGAACAAGATATGCAGCGGATGCATGGGATTTGCAACCTGAACCGCCGTATAATCTTTCATATAACCTGCAGCGTCAAAAGTCAACTGCATTAATGTTTACTAAGCGTAGATCTAGTTCTGAATGGGGATATGCGGTAAATTATTTTTATTACTCTGCATCTGCGAGTGACAGCTACACAGAACATGCTAATACTATCTACGCCGAAACATCTAACATTAAATCTTCAATTAAATTCAGCGAATTAGATCTTGGAATGCGTAATTTTTTTGTTGATTGATCGTCATCTAGTGCAATGTTTTATTATGGAGGAGGATTGGCTCATATTAATTATAAAATAACATTTAAAGGTGCGTCAGATTTGAATGATTTCCATGATATATATGGAAAAGGTGATCAATACGATAGTAGTATTCATTATACAGAATATGCTGACTATGCTTTTGGATTGTGGGCCAATGCTGGAGTAGGCTGGACAATATACCAAAATAAAAGATCATCTAATCGTCATATATTGTCGTTTGATTTTCATTATTCTCGAGTAACTACGTCAGATGATAATGAATTCCCCAATCAAATAGGAGGGACAACATTTTCAATAGCATATACCTATTTGAAATAAAAAAACAACAATATACAATGCTGACTTTTACAACTAACATCTAGTCCATGATAGGGAGTGTGTCTGGCTGTTTAACTGACTAAAGAAATCTTCTATGGAGCTAAACGTTTTACATAAGAGCAAATTATTGGTGCGATCAAGGCAGATGGAATAGGGGAAACCTTTACTAATGTGTTGCTTCACAAGGATAGCCGTATGCACACTTTATAATTGATTGTCCTAGTGTGTGGTATAGATGTTTGCGTTTTAAGTATATTAGAAATTTGGAGAGGTGTGAATGAAAAGTACTGCATGGTACATTGTGTTTTTTTCGTTATAGTGGTTTCATCTGGATGCACGTATAATACAAAAATCATAGTGGGTGACGGAAAATCGCAGGCAAAAAAAACCGTTTTTTTATATAAATTTAACGTGATTACTGATCGAAAATATGAATA
>JAXGGS010277844.1:0-14482 GCA_035585475.1 Armandia brevis | reverse complement strand
TGGCATGTATCCAAAATGTACTAATTACCTTCAGGAAAGAGCTCATTGAGCATACTAGGAAAAGTAGAAACCAATAAGCTTTTTACTAATGCGTCTTTGTTTGAAGATCCGAGTACTTCAAGTAAAACTAGTTACATGAATCTAGACTGGGTAGAAAGAGAAAGTCCATCAAAGTGAGGCGCAAAGCTGAGGAAGGAAGACAGGAAATAAAACAACAATTCAAGAATGTCGTCCATCTGGAATCTACTGCTGGGGCTTCTGAGCTTAATGTTAATTATTTTGGAATCTCGAGGAACCACATATGACAGATCCTCTGAATCTTTAACCGCTGTACCTGGAGATATTCCTGGAGACGCTTTAGACTTAACTCTGGACTACAATCAGATCGCCACCATCGACTCCTTCCCCGCCTTTTCCAATCTCAAGCTGCTGAAATTGAGGAACAACTTGCTAACTGAATTCCCGGATCTTTCATCCGTAGCGGGGTCGCTGCTTAAACTCTGGCTGGACAATAATCTGATGGACACCATTGACACAGGACGACTTTCAGCTCTGAATGCTATTGAATGGCTTTATCTGACCAACAACAGACTAACAGCCGTGCCAGATATAAATGCTTTGCCAAACTGCGTTCGTTTCTTTATCGATTTTAACAATTTGGATAACATACCTCACTTCTCGCAATTGGCACCAAACTTACAGAAGTATGTACTTTCAGGCAATAACTTTAACAACCAAAACAATGATGTCATCAATTTACCGTCTACGTATATCAGACAACTTATACTGTCAGACACAGCATATACTGATATCCCTAGATTCGAAGGTGTAGGGGCATCCTACATTACCTTATTGTCCATGCAAAGATGTTTGATACAATACATCACAAGATCACGACTAGAGCAACTAACAAACATGAACATATTGTACTTGGGGCGAAATCCTTTGATGCAGATTCCTGACGTCACACCTCTTGTCAGTTTACAGCAGCTGCACATTTATAACAATTCAATTACTTCATTCCGTGTTGTTGACCTGAATGTATTACCTCCAAATGTGGAAGATGTTGGTCTAGGATACACCTCTGGTCTAAAGTTTCTGCCAAACATGTGTGATTTGAGGTCAGGGTTTAATACAATAAACCTGAGAGGTTTACCACTTCACTGTGACTGTAAGATGAGATGGATGAAGATGGCGCTGGCAGCTGGGATTCCTCTGGTCTTGTCCAGCACACCTTGTCTCTCTCCACCTGCTCTGGTCGGGAGAACTTTGGATGATATCAGCGTGGACGAGATGGTCTGTGACGGTAAGGATACATTTTGTGATAAACCAATGCGTATGTTTTTACTTCGAAACATCCCGTAAGCCGTGTCCTGACTAAGGAACCGCCATAGTCTAATAAGGTTACAAACCACCCTCATATCCTTGAGTTGAGACAATTTATTTTATTTTCGCTTGAACTACGTGATAAAGATAACACATATTAACCACAAATCGAACAAAGTATTGAATATCAACTGTTATATATATTTTAGGAGAACTACGAATGTTGAGGGCAGAACCAATCAACCTCAGCAGTCCCTGTATTAACCTGACTATGGAAGAGCAAACGGAACCGACTAAGAGCAGATTACACTGTTCCGTTCTCTGTCTAAATAACCCAGGTTGTGATTACTTCAGATTCAACCGCGAGTTGAACACCTGTTCTAAGTTCACTTACAGAGGAAACGTTACTACGCCACTAACCGGCATGATATCGGATGATTTATCAAACATATACAGGCTTCTGTAAACATAACTGCAGTTTGTCTGACCATTACAGTTGTTCGGGCGTCTCATAATTAAGTCGGGGGCTGTGTCTGTGCAGTCTCCTTCAGTTATACAACAACCGTCTGTAAAATCACAGGTAGAATCAGTTACTGTGCTGTTAATGATAGAAATAAATCCATCTCCTTCACAGTTCATGTTAAACATGAGGTGGAATGATGCATGACAAGCTACCGCTGATCTTATATCCTGTCCAGCTGCTACATACTTGTGCTGCATGATCTGGAAACATGTCAACAACAACAATAATTGCAACGGTCTCCAAAGAACATACTGTTTTAATATGCTCGCCATGTTGAGACATGAAGGAGAGAACGTAATAAGTCTTCACGAGCCTAGCCCTATATGCTAGCGTCCCTCACCATCGGGGAAGTATAAACACTGATATCCTTGATATTGTGTAAAATCTTAGATATTATTCAGCTCACAATCAAGCCCTTCCGTCTAGAGACTAAAACAAACTTCTCTTGTGTTTACTCAAATTTACTCGGGTAGGTAATTGATGTTGTAATCTCTGATCCAGGACACTCATTTGCATCACTAGTAAGAACGAACACGCACTTAAACAAGGCTTACTATTCTACAAGTGATGTTTGTAATGAATGCTATTATATCTAATTTGCATCAGCGTATCAGCACAATACCATATTCAAAAGTTGTCGAATAATGAGCGTGAATTTAGCTTAACAAGATTTTTAAAACATGTCCCCGCATGTGTAAGTGTAAGTGGAAGGACCCAATACTTTAATTTGAACAAATCATGTACAATCCTTTGCAGAAAATATAAAAAGTAATGTCATTCTGTTAGGCTGCGTAAGATTAAAGATTAGTTTCTCAAGCTTTTATTTGCTTGAGAGAGGGGTGCGGGCGGCAGGTGTTTTTTTTCCCATGAAACACCTAATAAAAAGAGGGGTCGGGGAGTCTCAGGCCCATGCGGGCGGGGCCTGAGAAACAACTTATTAATTTTATATGGCCTAACATTATTATGAAGTGATTTATTGTTTTACCTAAAGCCAATTATGATCCCGTCGATCTTGGCTATTATATATGTATTGTTTGTCAGGATTATCCTCCTCAGTAACGTCGTCGCCATCATCGTCATCATCCATTTGGGGCGTTTGTACCCCAATGTGTTTTAAAGTAGAAGCAGCAGAATACAATTACTCCTTCCTGAGCTCCATTTCATTCTTTGATATCCCCCTCACCTACTGTGGCACAAGGATCAGAATCTCTGATTTAGCTTACGATAATAACACACTTTCCGATTAATAAAAGTTGTTTAATCAAGAATGTTAATTTCCGCTATTAAGACTAAACATGTTCCTTCCAATTACGGTAGGCTCTGTTTATCTGTGCTAAAATCATATTTATCGACTTATTATGAATGCAATATTAATATACAATAAGTATGTCACAAATCGATATAAATATTAACATTGGTCGTTTCAGAGGAAACCGAATTCGAAAATGTAGCCTAAACTAGTGCTGAATTGACCTTATTAAGAGCATGTTTACAAGAGATTTGGTTCGTAAATGTAGGTTAGTGAATGGGTCAGTTATTTCCAGTTAGGTCTACCCAAAACAAATCACCTCATATTTCCCTGAGACCCGATGATTGTACTCAATAATATTGCTGTGAGATATTGTAATATTGGTTGGTGCTTTCTTTATCTTTGGCATCGTATGGATATATTTCGGGTCTTGCAATGGCATCTTCCACACTCTCATACTGTTGGTACTTAAGAACTGTATATTGTTGATCCACTGAATTGTCCCCAATTTCTTGTAAAGGTGTCTCGGGTACGCAGTAAACCTGCTGGTCTGTGGGTAAAGTTTGTGGTCTCTTTGGTTTCATGCAATTACATTTATAGCGGCATCTGAAAACATTAGTTAATTAATTACTAGTTGTTTTTCAGATATATATATCGAACATACTTGATTCACGGTGGGCGTTTGCATGAAAATACTTTTACCTCAATCCAATTATGATTCCCATCACCATGGCTATGATTAAGCCAGGCACAATTCCAACTATCACACCTGTATATATGTTATGATAGGTTATATTTAATGCTAACCCAACCGGAGATTGCAAAATCGGTGCAGAAAATATTACTAAGGCACATTATATAGGTCACCTATTGGAAGGGACGAAGATCTATTTCCAGGTAAATTCGTAGTTGTTAAGTCTGGTATGTAGACCGACGAATCCAGGTTATCTGTCACTGACTTAGTCCTAGCCACAGTTGTGATTACTCTTGTCTCCGAGGAACTAAAGCCAACAGAGGAAGTAATGCCAGGAGGTTGTGTTTCTGGAACAGTAAGATAAACATAGGCTAAACCTATAATATCGTCTACATGTAGTTACTTCATATATAAGGGGTTTCAACCTTGTTTTGTTTTCAATCTATACTGCCGTGACGAATATATGAGGAGTGGAAGTTTTTACCTGTTGTTGAGTGGCTCGCACAGATGTAGTTAACAACCTGGTAATTTAAAAGATTGACCTGGACAGTTTAGTAAGGTGCCACCAGGTGCTTGTTGAAAATTCTCATCACAGCTGCTCTGACCATTACAGTGGTTCAGGTGTATTATTGTGATGGCGGGTGCTGTATCTGTGCAGTCTCCTTCATTTACACAACAACCAGCTGCCGGATTACAGGTAGAACCAGCCACTGTGCTGTTAACGATTGATATATATCCGGCACCTTCACAGTCTAGGTTAAATGTGATGTCAGGTGATGTGGTAAAACAAGCTACAGCAGATCTTATAACATGTCCAGCTACCACAGATGTGTGCTGCAGAAGAAAATCGTCGAGATAAACAGTAACCTCAGGAGTCTTCTATACGGGCGGCTTCTTTTCTTTTTTGTATTTTCGCCTCCTCAGTGGTGCGGTGGCCCCCTTTTTTTTTTTTTTTTTGAGTTGTCAAAGTGACACGGCCCTTTTTGTTGCTTTTATGGTGGTGCGTTTTGTCTTGCTAATATGGCGGCACTGGACCCATATGTCACCCATAAGTGGTGGTCAGCCATAACATCGCCTTGATTCAACTAAATTTATGGGGAAAAAACACGGACTCGGAGGTGGTGCGGGGTGCGGCCCTTATTATTTTTAGGCCTCGGAGGAGGTGCGGGAAGCGCCCCCCCTTTTTTTGTTCCTGAGGTGGTGCGGGCTGGCCGCTTTTTTCCCTTTTTTTCAGACGGTTTGTGCCATGAGGGCGGCCCGTTTTTTGTTTTTTTTTAAATCGTAAAATAAACGATATGCGGGGGTGTTCCAAGCCATGCGGCGGCGCATGAGAAACATTTTATTAAGATTACATGGCCTAATTCAAACTTATTCATATGTCTCTAGTCATGTCACAGTGCAAATCGTGCTGAGAAATACAAGTGAGGTGAAGGTGGCAAAGACTACACGCAACTCTATCTATACCTGGTGGAAAAACATGGTATATGAATAGCGTGTGTTTGACACTTGTATCTACTTTACAAGAGACTTAACAGTATGGACTTTGTACCACAACACATGCAGTGCATACTGGTATAAGGCAATATAAACTGAATAAATGAGACCCACTGGAACAGACGGAATCCCGGACTAGTGACATCTCCCCTGTATGTGTATTTAGTGCAATTATAATTCTGGGTGTCAAATCTAAAGAAATTACAACCAGAAGAACCCCAGCTGGGAGGGAAAATTTCAATGTGCGTTGACAATTGAGAGGCAGACGTGGAAATCATTGTGTGCCTATTTCAATCAATTGATTAAGTGTTGTTTAAACTTAGTTTTCTCATGAAGTTCAGGGGTTGAATGTCTGGCGAATCAAGTGGGTCGTATCCTTTCCAGTGGCACTGCTCCTCGAGTCATTCCAACCAATCTATATTTCTCTATTTTATCTAAGAATAATGTCAAGATGTCGGGTTTTTGTATCTTGCAATATAGATTCTGTCTATTAAAGAAACATATAACACGATCATGAAATAATAACATCATTATTGTTTTATAAACTTTACTATTCAGCAATGTAATGCATGCTACTTTGTCTATATTACATCCGGGTTTTTCACACTTAGTCTCATTATTGTCAGCTCCCGAAATGAGATTTTCTTCACGAGTCAACCGACTTGTCACAGGTTCTTGAATGCCTTGAATTTAAATCCATGTCTCACACAACCAATTCATTTTCATACAATTGTAGTTTGTTACTGGAAACAGGTATAAGAAGCGCAGCTGATGACCTGCAGTCATCTGAGTACTAGTCAGTCGCTCATCTTAGTGATCAGCACCTGTCAACCCAGTATGCACACTGCGGGGGCCATCAACGACCCTATATTTATGAATATGGTCAATACTGTTCTTTTGGCAGAAAAAAACATTTTTCTCCACGAATATGAGCATTTTACACCATTTAGTTCAATAAAACTTTCTTCTTTTTTTCCCAGCCAGCAACTATTATTTTTCTTTTCTAGCAACTGATAATTACCAGTCCCAGCAGAATGAAATGTTCGGTTGATACCTGCCAGCAGAATGAAATTTTCGTGCACTATATCCCAGCAGAATGAAATTTCGGACTATATCTCCCAGAAGAATGTAATTATTGAACATTGCCTTCCTGCAGAAAGATATTTCGCGACAACACTTCCAAGCTGAATTTTTTTCCAACAGAACAAATGATATCTAAAAAGTTCCCAGCAGAACGCATAATTTGAAAAAGAGTTTCCAGCAGAATGCTCGTTCTGCGGTATTTCTTCTTTTCCCAGCCAGCAAGAAATGCCATAAAAAGAAAGATCCAGCAGAAGAAATTGTTTATGGCCCCTGACACTGAAATTGGTGAGTGCATATTACGGCCGGGATATGTGCAAGATGAACGGAACGACCACTGCATCCCTGGAATAATCCGGTGACGAGGTGCGACTTCCGTGGAAATACCTATTGACTGTGACCCAGTTGTCTGACCGAGATCTCCGTGAGCGGGGCAACTTGGTATAAGATGGTCCGCTTTCGCCCCTACAGCAGTCGGGGTTTTGACCCGATAACAAGTTGTATTATGTACGGTTGTACTTAATAAATGTGGAGAGTTCCAGTTGAAATACTTCGCAGCTTGTTATATGTTGTCTTTGAGCCCGAGATTCTACACAGGAATATGTTTCCAATATCTTGATTATTGTGCGACTTTGTAAGCAAATTCGTCTAAGCTGATCTGCTGCCTTTAGAAATGGCAAAAGTCAAGTCAAACTTTTGGTGAGTGTAATAAATTGATTTATTCTTATTTCCAGGAGCTTAAACTGTTAAGACCTTGAGCTCATACCAAATAATGTAAATTTAAACGGGCGTTGTGATTAATAAATTCTTTTTGTGTTCTCAATTAATCATTAAAAAAGGAATATATCCTGATCTAAGGATAAGTATGTTTATTAAAAAGCTTTTAAGAGGAAACCGTTTTTTAATTAAACGCTTGCGTATTCATAGTTAATAGCCATGCTCTACCCATTTGTCATGAATATATCAATGTCCAATGCAAAACCACTAAAACGAATAAAAAATTGTATTATTCCATACACTACTTTAAGAAGTGACTCTAGAGGAGACAATGATATATTCGTAAACCATCGGGCCGAGTGGGTTAGCGTATAGGCCTATCTTCTGTGGTCTTATATTCATCCGAACATTTTCTATTGTTGCTTTGTAAAGACAATTTTTAGGCGTTTGTATGAACTGGACATGTTCAAATGATCATCTGACATTAATATTCTCAGCCAGGAAGTTTGTTTATGCCTTAATAGTTGATGGATCGACAATTGAAGAAACGATTTCAAATTCCCTCAAACTTGACATAATGCTATACTTAAATGAAACGAACCTCCACTCAATAGATTTTTAATGACAAAGCTAGTTTATTGAAATTGCATGGATACAAAAATGATACATTAAGCATGAGTCACGTGCACATAGATATTAGCCATTACGCCATATAAAATGAATAAGTTGTGTCTCAGGCCCCGCCTGAATGGGAGACCCCCCGCCCCCTCTTTTTATTAGGTAATTTACAATAACAACAACAAAAACTGCCGCCCCTAATTTAACAGAACGAAAACAACAAAAAACCTGCCGTCCCTACATAACATGGAAGGAAAAAAGGGAATGAAAAGAGAAAACATCCCCCAAACCGACTTTCAGACAAGAAATACCACACAAATGTGCTTATAAAACCCTTAAAATGGGCCAAATATTCGGAAAAAAAACACCTACTTATTCGCGTGCCCGCCGCCCCCTTCTTGATAAAAAAACTGCCGCCCTATTTCGCACAGCCGCCCCCTTTCGCACAGAAAAACAAGAATCCTGCCGCCCCCTTTTGGCCAAAGAAAACACTTGACCTGCCGCCCGCACTCCTCCTCTTAAGCAAAAAAAAGCTTTAGAAAAAACTTATTCGTTTGCTATATATTAAGAAATAAAATCATATCGATATACAACTCTTAATATAAATTTAATATAGTTTAATAAACTTTGACTCTATGTACAATTTCCTTCTGTGATGCTTGAACACAAATATACATTAAAAAGGTTATTTGCTAAACTGACAACATTTGTTCCAATGCATCTGTTAAAAAGCGCAATAAGCCACAGAAAAGTGGCTTATCAGCTGGGTTTTCCAGCTTTATGGGTTGCCTCCAGGCACCCCTCTTGACTACAATTATGAAGATAGCTACAACTTGCAAGCGATGCAAGAATAAATCCTAAGCTTCACAAATATAAGCAAAGGAGCAGACGTACAAGCCACATTTCTAATTTCGAATAAATCTGACGACTATTAGTAAAGTTACGAGTAATATAAAAATACGGGGCCTCTCGACTATTTAAGCCGAGACCCCTTTTGCGTGAATTCCGGTTAATTTCTATTTTTCCTTAGATTACATTTTTATGCGAGTCTATGGTTAGGAATAGATGTGTTTGGAGAGGAGTTTGAAGGGGTATAATAACATGTTGTTCTTAGCAACAAAATAGTGGCAGAGCCCCGGTTACGTAATTACGTTATATAGCGTCATATGTCGCAGTCACATGTCACATGACGACATTCATAGATACAATTTAAAATCGGCATGACATAAACCCAGCGGAGCGCAATTTTTGCGCTTTTTTCTTGGTTTCATTATGTGTTACTGAGGACTTGATAAAATCTGTTCACTGTGCGACAGTGGTTAGCTCAGTATACGGACCTGTAATGGCATTATTCACTGGAAATAATGAAAATACTGTTATGTTCCGTAGTAATGGTGACAAAATATATATGATTATTTAATCATTTACATATATTCCATTTGTGACGATTATTTACCATAGACTCTTGGAATTTGAGACTGATCCAGCCCTTCATACTGTCCCTCTTGCGGTCTCTCTGGCAAATCTATGAAGTCATAGGTATTCTCTACCTCAACGACATCTTCAGTTTCACAACAATTAATCAGATTACTTTTCCCTTTACAGGCGCTAAAATATACATCAAGTTCATTGTTAGATTCGCAAAGTTTTGACGAATATGGTCAGAGTGAAGATGCAGGTGGCAGACAACAGTTTAAGGCTGGAAGTCGCCTTTACGTCTAATGACAAGGTCGGTTGAATTGTTGATTTTAGAGTACCGAATCGTTCCGTTTGGTAGACAATCTGAGGGATGTCGGGCATTCAATTGAAAGTTCTTTGTAAAGTGACAAGCGCTTGGTGACCAAAACATGTTTGTGGGGTTGGCAGATTGATCTTATTGAAAATCATGTTGATTAATAATTTCTTACCGTCTTTTGAGCGCAATCCATGTAGCAATCCCACTACCTACAATGATCAGAACACCTGCAACAACACCTACAACCAGTGCAGCATGTGATGACCCGCTAGCAGTTGTTTTCTGGTTGACTGTTTGAGTGTACTCTGTACCAGGAATAGGCTGCAAGTCTCCATTTTCATCAACCCTGTTGATACTAATACAGACAGTGAAACGATTTCCCATAGGAACATCATCGATTATATGGGAATAGGAGTCCTTGGTGTTGTTGAAGTTGATCGTCACATTCAGGTAGACCAGAGTGAATCCATAGGAACTGGCTACTGGTTTGGAAATGTTAAATGACCATGTGACAACAAATGAAGAATTAAGGTCTGAAAATAACTTGAATTCTTCTATTGCGACATTGGTGCCTAAAATGTAAAAAGGAGAATTTAGCAAGGCATCAATTAATTTCCTAATAATATATTGCAAATATATTGCCGAATGCCTCATGGAGAGAGAACTATAAACTATTAGCTAACTTATTTCTACATCACATTTGTCCCCTGTGTACCACGTTTCTCCTGGCCCCCTCAATTTACAGGAATACAGACATCTCCCCTCAGCACCACAAATATCTCCTTCTTCTTTACAATTCTCACTACATACGTAGCCACATACTAATCTACCACGATGCAGAGTGGTTGACCGGCAACCCTTCACACTACTTGGTAATTTTTGTTCATTCCTGTTCAGTCGTCTGACTAATTGCACCAGTATCGGATTACTATCGTGGTTTGGATCCCGCTGAATTTTATATGATACAACTTGTGTTATATTCATCACATGTTTCATGGCCCCGTAGCTCACATCATATCTGTAAAACTGGTATAGCTCCGGTTTGACATCTGATGACCAGGAGAGATAAACATGGCTGCTGTTCTCATATTTTACAGTCAGGTTAGTCACATGCACATCTGGAGCTGTAAGATCATATGTACGCATAACACATTATATTCTAATAAATCATAGAATAGCAATAATAAGTTCATTGACCTTTAAAAGAGTTCCAACTTACCTATCACAATAGAACACGTGTTCCCAGAATACCAGTGTTCTGTAGGACCACCTTGCTTACATCCCTGAACACATACACCGAGAGACTGACGACAGATATCACCTTTGCAACCGATATTACACTCTTCTTCGCATGCATATCCCCAGTGACCTTCGATACATCCCTGTGTACAAGTGCCATTCTTCTTGTTACATGTTTTTCCCACGCAGTAACTGCCACATCTTGTATAACAGGAATATCCCCAATATCCGGTTCTGCACTGCAGACATCGTCCATTATAACGGTCACATCGAGAGTTCAGACAGCCACGCGGGCACCTGTTGCTGCATGTGTCTCCCCACCAGCCATCAGTACAGCCATTCAAACATTCACCAGTTTTCATGTTGCAATCGATACCCACGCCCGGCTTACAGTTCCGCGAACATCGGACACAGCGAGTTCCCCAGTAACCTGAGGTGCACCCTTGTGTACAGATAGACGTGGTTTCAATGCACTGTGAATCAATGCAGCCTATAGAACACAAACATCTAGATCCAGCCCAACCATCATCACATCCACCTTTACAATGTCCATTATTCCTGTCACATCTATCCTGTCCACCCTTGCAGTGATGCGAACATCTGTGCTCACATTGATCTCCCCAGTATCTATCCTCACATCCATCACGACAGATGCCCGTGTCCTGGTCACATGTGTCCTGATCACGTCCCTCTTTACAACCAGAGCCACAGAACTCCTCACATTTATCTCCCCACATACTATGAGGACATCCATCGGTGCAGTGTCCGGTGTCCTGCTCACATCTCTGAGGGTCTCCCTTACAGTTAATAGAACACAAATTTTTACATGTAGATCCCCACCACATATCTTTACATCCTTCAGAGCAGTGTCCGGTGTCCTGCTCACATCTCCGAGGGTCTCCCTTACAGTCAGTAGAACACAAATTTTTACATGTAGATCCCCACCAGATATCTTTACATCCTTCAGAGCAGTGTCCGGTGTCGTGGTCACATCTCCGAGGGTCTCCCTTACAGCTAGCAGAACACCAATTGGTACATGTAGATCCCCACCAGATATCTTTACATCCTTCAGAGCAGTGTCCGGTGTCCTGGTTACATGTCCTGGGGTTCCCCTTACAGCCAGGAGAACACCATCGATTACATGAAGATCCCCACCAGCGCTCGTGACATCCCAAGATGCACTTCCCTGTTGTTTTATCACAGAGATCAGCCTCTCCGGCACAGCCGTGGGGACATCTGACACACCCTTGTCCAGAGTTGTAAAATCCGTCATGGCAGTCCATTTGGCCTGTATTATACATGTATAAACATGTGTCTCAAAATGTGTTGTTCATTGATGACTGCTCTTACAAAGATGTCTGTGTTATCCATTGACGACATGTATATGTCAGCAAAATAATTTGAATGTCATATCTGGTAAAATTATTAACTCACCATCTGCCGATAACGCCCAGCAGCATAACAAAAAGGTCAGGATGTAAACCACATCTTTATACGGAAACATTTCACTGCTGGATTAAAAAAATGAAATAAGTCCAATCAAAAATGAAATATGATTTTAGTTAACACATTACATCACATCAACGGTTCGTCTCGACGCGCATATTAATCAAACAAAAAATATCTCCAGTTTCCTAGTTTGAGGTCATATACGATGGCGTAGAATTCAAAGACATATTGTGAAAGAATATTCAGTGGTCCGAGGACGCAGTGCTATTATGAAGTTAATACGCATAGACGGCCATGGTTTATATCAAAATAGATGCACCCAAATCGTATCATGCCGTCTGTTGGATCAAACAGAACAAGGATCGATTGATGACTTCCGTGTATCAAAGAGGCATATATTTCTTCGAATATATCAAATCATATAAACATTCGGACAATCTTTGGCGATTATAAGAATAATAAAAATAGATAAACTTACACACACCACCTGGCCAAAGATCCAATACAAAATACACGTTTGATGTGTGTTACCTAAGTCGTGCAACATAAAAAAGTGATGCTATAGCTCGCATATCGGATATGAAACCCTCATGAACTCTCTTCTAATCTTGATAAATACGTTAACTGTAGAGCAAATAAGAACATCGAGGTTATCTTGCTATTCTTGCTAACAAGGATGTCAGGCCGTCTGCACATCGGGATCAATCGGATCATTAATAGTTATAACTGGAATTATAACCCGTCTAACTTCACTCTCACTTGAACTTTCAATGTTGGAATCATCAATCAGGTGTAATTGTGCATCTATATGTGTATCATGTGTACCCTGGCTTCTGTAATTGGACATAATGATTATGTATGATCACCCTAAATATTAGAGTGAAAATGTAGACATGCGCTGAATAATTAATTTGAAATAATAATTATGATAAATCCTATGATCATAATCATAATGTCGTAATATTTGTCCCTATCATACATAAAATAATAATGAACTACATCATAATAAATATAAATTGCACCTGGAGTTGTGTTTAGTAGCCATGTATAATTATTCGACTTATTTGGAGGGTATTTTCCTCCATTATCAGACAGGTTTTACTTTATGTTATTGAATGATAGAGGGGATCGAAAGGTTGATACATCACATATTTTGCGTTCAAAGTTGTTTAAAAAACTGGAGTGTGGACTAAGGATCGTCAGTCTAGCACTGAAGTCTGAACTGATGACCTGGTTGTCGGTCTTGCCACTACCTAAATTAAAAAGAGACAAGATCGCCTGTTACAACAACTTAATGTTCATGTTGGGAAGTAGCATAGTAATCGGAAAACATGAGCGGTATGTTATGTCATTCGGGACGTCTACTAGTTATTAACAATATTACTTTTAAATATCAACTTCTGGATAGGCCTAATTCTGTTTCTTAATCATTTCATTTAACCCCGTGTACATCAGATCACAAATGCAAACGCTCAAATTATGATATGAGAAAGCTCGATTTGATAGAAGTTAATAATCCTTACAATCCCATCTCAATCATTTCTTCTCGTTGATCAGGCGAATATATTTGACTAGATTAGATCAGATGTATACGATGAGGAGGAGAACATATGGCAAGTGGGTGAATATTTGATTAAGCAATCGACAAATTAACTACTAACTCCAGACTGGGGCTATCTGAACACAAATGCTGCGTCGTGACAGCTCCGGGTGTCGTGTTTTATATTGTAAATTCATGTTCATTTTGTTGAATACGCACCACCGTGACTGCAATACGTCACGGTAGCGCACTTTATTACGAAAGTATTGGAATTACATACCCTGCTTTACAAACATTAACAAATGTAAGCTAATGTGAACTATACCCAAAGCACTCAAAGTATTAAATGTACGCACGTTGAAAAATTTAACAAATTATCGAAATGCTATGTATTTAAAGACGTCAAATTAATTATATGTGTGGGCAGTGTGTGTGTCGTTCTACTACTATGTTTTGTTATCGTATATACTATGTCTGTGCTGTCACTGTACTACTATGCAAATTGTATTAACCATAACATGTGTAGAATCTCGGGCTTAAGACAACATATAACAAGCTGCAGTGTATTTGAACTTTCCTGTTTATTAAGTACAACGGTACATAATACAACTTGGGATCCTGAGTGCTGTACGGGCGGAAGCGCGCCATCTTATACCGTACCGTGCCCACACAAGTTGCGCCGCTCACCAAGATTCCAAATGGAGATCTTTGTCACTCATAGCAAGTAAAACATACAAAACATAGTTAAATGTTGATTGAGGAAGTCTCAGCAGCACATATACTCACCAGGGTTAGGTGACGTCATAACTGCGGTAAGG
>JAXGGS010277732.1:18902-29029 GCA_035585475.1 Armandia brevis | reverse complement strand
CGGGACGTTGGCCAGAGATTAGGCCCGCCCATGAAACAAACTTGGGAGTCTTTCGCCCGAGCGCTAGACGTTTTTCGAGTAATTTCTATCAACCCATTGCTGCGTATCTAGACTTACCTAAGGGCAACGCTTTCTAAATAACCACCGAAAGTCCAATTTATTGGATAAATTCAGAAAACTAAGCTACTCAATCCTGTACTCGGGTTGTTGTAACTTTGAAAGTAATGGTAATGGTTGTAATGAGGGGACACTTATAAATCTATTTTTGTGCGACCCAGCTTACCCTTTTCCTGGCGTCGGTTCTCATTCTTTATTCAGGTCATGCGATGCGAATCACTAATTTAACATCGGGTCACGCGTTTTATATCTGACAAAAGTGAGTCGATCCCGCGAGCTTTTCATCCCTCCTCATCAGCCTCCTCCGTAACTGCTCACTAAAAAGTCTGGCCATGATGCCAACAGACATAAACACGGCTTTTTCCGGCATCCTTCCAATGAATATATTTTCTCCTGTTGCCGATCGCAAGGTTGATGTTTACTCGGAAATGTTAGCGCCATCTCGATTCCCCTCTGAGTTTTTTGTCCGTTTGGTTGTGAATTGACTAGATATTGGTGATGTTTAAGGAAGCGTCTGTCGGAGGTACAGGTGAACATCCGCGGGCGATAGATCAACAGCATGATTCCCGCGCTATCCGGGCGATTTCTCCGTGCAGCAGATGTGCGCGTGACCTTGGTAACTGCATCAGATCAGGTATTTATTACCGCCGCCCTCCAGCGCCGCATGTTTCCGGCTTTGTGACCTTCACTAAAAAATAATCACCCATATGGTTTCTCTAAACCTCACCTTTGACCTCTCGGAGTCAACCATGAAATTTTTGGCGTTACTGTGAACTATTTTCGATAATCTTGCCAACTCATCATACTCACACGTGCTGCCACTATACTCCCCTCGTCTGACGATATCGTTTCAAACCAAGCGGAAATATTATCTTTCAAAGGCTATAATCTGATTTGGTTTAATAAGGACATTTAGACATATATGTCCCGAAGTAATCGCCGCCACCGGTTTATTTAGCTTTTATCTTGTAATTTTGTCGGCGTAGTAATCTCCTTGATGATGTACATGTACGGGAGCCGACATATGCTACATATTGCTCAGGTGACCCCAGGGGAACTGTGAAAGGAGACTTGATTACCTTGTCTCTCGTGTCCATGGCAATTGGAACCAAAGGACAATTTTCATCACGTACGAGGAAGAAGGCCAATTCTCAGTCGACCGACACCTAACAGGGTGTGAGTCTGCGTTGGCGTCGGCTCAGTCACATGCAGGAAAAAAACCGTGCAATCTTATATAGCCGAAAAACGTCAATAGTGTTTTCTGAGATGCAAGCAAGAGAAAATATGAGGTTTCCTTCGTGTTGCATTCGGTTTCTATGAAAGCATCTGCAAAAACAGTTGTGAAGCTAACAAAAGTTATGTTTCTGTCGCTATGGGCGATGGTAAAGAATTGCTGATTTGTGACGTAATTTGATTCGCTCGGCCACCCAAGTCTGAAAATTTGATTCGGCTCCGCCAGACCCGGGGTCCGTAGATTGATCACGTCGAGAGGAAACGATTATTACCACGCCAGTCGCAGATGTTTTCCGACAGTACATCTCCATTCACGTTCTAACTGCTGGACTCGCCAGTCGGTGTTTTAGTGGTATACCCGGGACCGAGCGATGACCTTCCTCCGCAATAAATCGACCCAGTTAAGCTCATATCTTATCTGAATGTGGCATTCGTCTGCTGCGTCCGGCTAGAAAACAGGAAGTGGCGTTTTAATGTCCACCAGATCACTTCCGGTTCCGTCGGGGATTTGGTTATGACACGAGTGAGCACGACTGCAGACGAAGTCATTTGTCCTGCTTTAGACGCGGCTATGGAAGCATGTCAATTGCGTGCGTATTGATGGCCGCCCGTAAAGCCACGTGAGCTGCGCAAACTTCCTCATCCTGCGACATAGACATGCGATTCTTTGATACTCGATACCTACATTTAGCGTGGACTCGGAGCAAAGTGATGGTTTGGCTGTAATGGGGAATGATGTAACGTTCTCTCGATCCGCCCCACGGTTTTACATATCTAGGTCATCGGGGTTTGCATGCTTAATCTTTGGCTCACCGACAAGCTGAGGTGATCGATTTTAATCCACATCTATTTTAGCACCAGATTTTTATGCGTCGGATCCGTTCAGCCAGACATTAAACCTCAGATCGTGTTAATATTCAAGCCTCTCGACCCGCCCATGCATTATTCATTAAATGTGTCGCGGTGAGTTCTGAAGATACCGCCGAATTGAATGGCAGCCACGAGGTGAAAGTTATGTAAACCCGGTGCGGAGAACGCTTTATCTGACAATACAATCTGCTCCCTTCCCCGTGTAATAATTGTAAATATCACCCACGTGAAATTCCGCCACCAGACGTCTCTGCGGTCATACCACCGCACACCGCAGCGCGGATATATCATGGCGATAATCAAGGTATTGCAGCGGTCGTGGCGATTTATTAACCTTCAGGTGTTGCTCGCCATTTGACTTGCCAATTATTCTGACGCCTGGCGACTCATAACGGGAGGCCGCGGTTCTGACAGCGGATATGTAAATTTGTCTCTCCCCTTGTGATCCCCCCGAGGCCTGTTTCCCTTGCGCTTTCAGCCACCCCTGGTTTCGGGGTAACGATACAGGCCAATAAAACGCCAGACGCTGGCAACGAAATTACGATCTACGGCCAAGGGTCATATATCACCGTGAGTATTTATTCGGCGGGCGTTAAAAGCATCGCCCATAGAGAGGACGTTACTATGGGTAGTTTTTCCCCTTTTCTCTGCGGTACCTGGGTATTTTCTGCGGCGCTAACATGGCGCACCTGTGCCAGTCACGTGATTACTCATTTACGTCACCTCAGCAGTGGAGCAGAGCGGCTAGAGGCTCGTAAATTGGGATTTTTTAAATGTATTTAAGTGCGGACAGATTAAAGACCGTAGATCAAAGTCAGGTATCGCAGACTTTAGTGAAAGATTCCTTTCGTCGATTGAAATTCGGCGAATGTTTCAGCCAGATGTTCGAATCTATTTTTAGTGTTTTATTTTTCCTAATCATCTACAAGCATTCTTCTGATCATTAAGCCGTCTTTTTCTCACCGTTTCCGGACGCGGCAATCATATTTAATTATTCCACCGTGATGCACGTTCTCGTCTGAGGTGCTCACTTTTTTTACGCATTATTTAATCAAACCCTCCATCTGTGCAAACATTCGGCCCGCAATCAAAAGCCTCACACGCACAGCCCGACGGGAAAGTCGGAATCTGAGTCGATTGAGCTGGTTGGCGGCGAGAAGCCAGTAATGGACGCGACGTCCCTGACAATGACAATCCACGTGCTAAACTCGACCTGGTAATTCCTCATTTATGATGCGTTCTGTGGCGAAAAAATCTCACGTGTGGGCAGGGTGACATATCCAGGCGTTTATCTCGGTTCGCCGACGGATCTTGGTGTATCACCTTGCGGATGATGCTACCACGTGCTGACGCAAGAAATTGGCCACAAATTATATTTCAGACTTCGGTGGAAGTCTCACAGGGACTTCCTTCTTCTCAGCATGAATTCCACTTTCCGCTCAAAAGGCCTACGCTTGTTTAAGCTGTATCTTTCAGGCTACTTTTTTTGTATGATGAAGCAGGTGCCGTTAGCCTTAATATGACTCCTCATTGTTCGGGATGGCTTATCCTTGCCGGAAATGGTCGTCTAGGGTTCTTTAGAGCTCTTTCGGGCCACTTGGATCATCTTCTGCTGCTCTGTTCTCTTATGAACCAGAGATCAAATATGACTGATGTTGCGTGTCTCCGGTTGGACGGCAGCACCCTCGGCAATTGTTTCTGCCGAATGCTTACAAATGAAACCCGACATGGCAGGCGTCTCGAGGCCGATTTCCCCGCCACCCTACTGACCTCGTAAGTTGTCATTAAGGTTACCTCGAATCCAATCGTCGCCATCATTTTCCGGCACTGAGGCGGACCGAAATGATTACCATAGATACAACGCTTGCACAGATGTAAAGACCAGGTCCACTTTTTACCCTCTGATCATGTAATTGACCCCGGTTAGCAATGCGTTATGTAATTCTAACGATTTGAAAATTGTTACTGCCCGGAAGTTGTAATGAGTTTCAATGAAAGTTGCCCGTAAAGGCAAGGCGGCTTCCCCGAATCACATCGAGGGACAGAACTGTACAAAATTCAGTAACTTCAGAATCAGAATAGGGCCGCTCGGAAGGAAGGAAGATCTCTCGGCATCCATGTCCATCTTTTATTTTTCTCTGACACGAAGTGATAGACAGACGAGGAACGAAATTAAGTGAATGCGCATGTAGCCTTACCTAAAACAAGATGCGATATAAATTATGTATGTGTTATGATGTGTTTGGGAGAGAACAGCGGAAGCAAATCGCATCAAATTTCTTGTAGTTGCCGCCTGTAAGATGCACGAGGCCCCCGGATGAGTTGTACCGAGTAGTGCGACACTAAGTTTATGCATCTCTCTTTAGGCGTCTCTTGTTTCAGACCGACAGATTAGAGCGGGTCGCCTCAAGGCGGAAGCACCCAGATTAATCAGCTCTGCTAACTTAAAGCAGTAATACCACACCTGAGACTGCGGCTTAGGCGTCAATAAGGTCGTCAACAACATAGTAAAAAATGATTAATGGAGCGATGGGTGAACATTTTGTTATTCTGTGTTTAATATATAATCATATTTGTGTATTACAAAAATCACTTTTTTCAAGGATCTATTATCAGCTACCAGTAACCACATGCCATTTACACTTAATTATATACGGCCATTTTTAATATGCATCCATCATTCCAAGGCTGAATTCCTCTCGGTTTTATCCGGTCGTCTGCTCTCCTATTTCCGCGGGACTTTCGTGACCTTTTCTTGTCGTCTGCGTCTCCTTGGTTTGGCGCGCCAGAAATTCCCATCCGAGGTGCTCGGAGTTGTTCAGATTGCTTGCATCTGCATTTCATCCTACTTTCGCAGTAAAACATTAGTTGGCTCGCCAAGAGAATCTTACCTGTTCTCAGAAAATAAGGCTTGTCTTCCCTTCAAATTAGAAAAACTCATAAAATAGTCATGAAAGGGTCTATTCAAGGCTACATCTCACTTCAGGAGCTGTTCCCAACGACTGCTGCACGTTTCCCACGCTTTGAGTGTTTGTTTTAATTGGGAAGTTATCTGGGTAAAACTCATTTATTCTACATGTTTTATTAAGCTAATGAAAAAAGGTTGTTTGCCGCAAGTAATAAAAACATAATTAGTTTCCGGCTGATTCGTATCGATCGCTGATTCGATGAACCTAAGTCATGGTACAAAGTAGGTCAGCCGAAGTTAATTAACTAGAAAGTGGTACTACACAGGTTTTCAATCTCAATTAATGTAACAGTCTTACACATGGCATTTGAAGTTTTCGTGACACCTTTGTGACGAGGTTTTATTATTCCTTCTGAGGTAGACTTAACCAGCTTGCTGTGTGTCTGCTGAAGACGCTTCCACCATTGTGCCCACACCCTGGTGATGAGTCTCGGTTGTCATAACCGACTGTGCCGTGTGCCACTTGTCTTAGGTTATTGACTATGTGCGCGC
The DNA here is from genome assembly GCA_035585475.1 of Armandia brevis. Lineage (NCBI taxonomy): Eukaryota > Metazoa > Annelida > Polychaeta > Opheliidae > Armandia > Armandia brevis. Next base: position 23,349 of record JAXGGS010277732.1, on the reverse strand, counting down.
ACACACAAATTGAAAACGACCCAGCCTGGATCAATTCGCTGGTCAATAGGAGTCCCTGCCGGTTCTGTGTCTCATGTTTAGCACCTAATATTACGCTGGCGATATTTTCACATTTCAAACGCAGATTATTTTTTAGCTTAATATTTCCTACCTAGGAACATTTTTAATTATCCCGTATGTATCAAGTTAACTTTATCTATGTATATGAGGAATATGCATGATCTGTTCATCCATATACTCATGCGGATGGATAGTTTTGAGTTGTTATTTCACCATAAATGCTGACTTTTCCTCGATATCATCAAAGCTGCTGTTAAAACAGGTATTTTCTTACTTTTAAATCAGCGAGGTTGTATACCATCGTTAGTTGGAATAAGGGTGGTGCGATTGAAAGCCACATGCATTGACAGGTAAATTCTGACGCCATTGTCACCTGCAGCAATTAGGAGCAAGCATGGCGATGCTGCTGAAGGCGGTGCACTCTCTGCACGCCGGAAGAAAGGGAAACCCTAGCAACACATGGAGACACACGAACTTGTCTTGTTAGCAAGAGACCGTTAGTGGTTGTTGCTCAAAGTTCAAGGACGACGTGAGATCACCACAAAGTCACCTTGTGATTGTGACATTAGGCGGCGCTCTGTCGACTATCGACAGGTACATCATTAGAGTGTCTGTTTCGTATGCCGCATCGATAGCTGCAGCGCGAGGGACGACACTTTTAATACTCAAGTCATCGGATATTATTGTCACGTCACGCTCTCCCGGCGATATATAAACCGAGCAAACAGGTCGATGTGTGCGTTTCTAGCGGCCGAGGCTTTACGCTTTCACGCCGTGCCAGAAAGCCATCGACAGCCGTTAAGGCAACAACGGTTGGCAGACGGCGGCTGCTGAAATATCGACTGCACATCTGCCAGGAGAGACCAGAAAATAGCTTACCTCGGTGTCGCTTAGCAGCATCCTCCCGCCGCTTTCCAGGCAGATGAGCAGCGCACAAACGTATCTTTTACTTCGTCTTTTACCTGGGTATATTGATTTCCCTTTCAATGACGGCCGCTAGTAAAAATAAAAATAAAAAATGGGTAATTGAGGAATTTGATGCCGAGGCTGCCACCATTTAGGTGGGACGCCTCGATTGGATATATGCGTTGAATTATTAATTTTGTAATCACGCGGTAGATGGGTGGATGAGCAAGTGTGATTGTGCTGTCCTGTTTGATTAAGCAGAATTTGAGTGGTTGTAGACTAGTATTGTCGGACGACCTTTGTACCTAATAAATATGGGTCTAGTATAATGTTCTCTTAAATAAAGAGGCCAAATATTACCTACAATCAGTCTCAGAGTAATGACGGGTTTTATGAGAGATGTATGCATGATACCTATATTCTATGTTTATCTATCGACAAATATTAATTATTCTTGCCAGCTTGGAAACACGAGAGCGTCAATCAAGTCCAAATGTGATTGATCACTTGAGCATACAAACTAAATAGTAATCCCTCTAAATATATGTTTGTTATATGCTTTAACCGCGGATTCATATTCATAACCAGCCAGTCTTAACAAATATATATCATGAATTAATGAAGTAATGCTCCCTGTATTAAAAGTCTCCTTCAAAGCACTGAGAGTCTCAAATATTATTGGACACATGCAATTTGATAGCAGTGACCGTTATTGATTGATTAGTGGCATCAGTCAGGCATGACGGTGCCTTATTTATGGTAACGTGTGTGTGTTTGTTTTAGGAATATATGGTTGCATAGAATTGCGCATATGTATGTGTGTACGTATAGAGGATCAATAAATGATAATCTTCGTCTTCGAGGGATTAACAAGTGTTTCACTGGTTATAATCCTTTCCCACACTGGATTTATATAATCGATGACCTATTTCACCACCCAACTGTCGGTTTCACAGGGAGTTGCCCTGACATTTGCCATATATATGTGACGGTTTTACATAAGTGCTAATACGTCGCTTATATGTTGGGTTGATATGGGAATCATTTCAATCATTCATGTACGAATGAACAAATAACGCCCGACATGAAGTGTTTTATCATCGACGTCATTCACAGATCAAATATGTCGATACAAAGAGCGACGTAATACGATACGCGGCCGATCAATGAGCCGAAACCGTGGAAAAGGTGGCTCTCCTGTAGTTGGTGTTTTGCTCTCCGAGGTGTCTGCAGTCACCCAGGTGGACACTTTTATTCGCCATGTGCGTCACTTGTTTACCTGGGCTCAACCCCCCAACCCGAGTCAGGTATATCTCACCTCCTATCATCGCGTTTTTATTTGCTCCCTCGATCCTTCTCAGCCCCCATCGTTTGAGTTTCTAATGCTATTTCTTTGCGGTGTATGGCGTTAGGTGTTTATATTGAATTGCAATAAACGCCGGGGGATTCGACAAAGATTGTGAGCTTAAGGCAAAAACTAAATGCGCCTGGCTGGATAGATCGCGGGCTATTATGAAGTTGTTTGGCGCTAATCCGTCAGACTGCGGGGGATCTCACGCGGCAGTGAATGCCTAAGTCGATGCGATATTTCACTTCTCTCCGAGGGATCAATTAATACCGCCGTGAATTCTGCTACCTGCCGCATCGCACCCGCAGTGTGAAGGTGTCGCACACGCTAAGGTGGTCTCGCCGCCAGCCAGGACAGCCTTGACAACCGGGCAGCCACCGGCGATTTCTGTATGTTAGTCAAACTCACGTGGATGGGAACTCTCGCAGTTGCTGTCCCACGTAACGCACGAGGATGACGTAACTGACGTGAGCTGATAGAAAAACAGCTTGAATAAACGGAGAGCGTATTTGGTACAAATACTCATTGGGCGGCGTCGTTGATCGAGTCAATAGATATCGAAGTCTCATAATGATGATTGGAGGAGTGACTCAAACAGACAGCCAATCGTTTATGGATTACTGATCCACACTACTTCTTGGAAATTACTTGTAAATAATAAGCGGATGACATAATGAATATCACGAGATGTATAAGTGAACTCTAAACGGATAGAATGAAGGCATATTCAACTTCGCAGTAAGTTTTTAAATGAATTTTGTGTTGGCTATGGCAGTGCTGAGTCATGAAAAAAGTGTCATAACTTTATCATAATCGAGCAAATTATTGACCTCCAATCTGCTAATGAGTTGTCTCAACAAAATCCACATTAGAAGCGATCACTGCCAAGATGTGATATTGCTCAACAAATATGTTTTTAGTAAATTCTTTTTATTTGCTTTTATGTTTTCCCTGATTTTACATTATAATTATAGATCGGTGTCCTGAAACTGTTTACCATGATATATTTTACGCACACATTCAGTCGATCGATATGATATCAACTGACATTAATCGTGACTGGTAATAGATGTGAGTTTGTCAAGCCTTTTCATCAGTCTTCAGTTTTGTATGGCAAGTTCTAACACTGCATTCATGCTAAACTGATTTCATAAGGCATTTGCCCCACCGAATGTACAATTCATATGGATTGTATCGTGCATTTAAAATGATTCGACTATTAACAAGATTGGACACCACCCAAATGGACTGTCGGCAACAATGGCAACTTGTCCAACTGCACTTAATTTTATTCTGCCAATTTGAGAACCCTCGTTACAGATAAAACATAAGTTAAGTCTCCGGCAAATCTCTCCTAGCGCGGTTGGATAATCCTGGGTAAAAGAACAATACTGGCTAGATTAGTTATTAACTAGGCTTAATACACGGTTATAAAATAATTAGTGACGCTCTAATCTCACTGTGTGGCCGATTTGACACCCTTGTGTCTGGATAATTCAGGCTACCCGTTCGAACCCCAGGGCGTTGCTAGTCAATCTGTAGCGTTTGTTGGTTCTTTGATCGTCCAAACACAGATCGTTTTCCGCTTTCATCTCTCATGCTTGGCTCAACAATATGCTTTTTCTCACCATCATAAATGTAGCAGCAGTCTCGTGGTGAATTATTTAACTTCAATTGGACACCATTCTGTCGTATGTGAGCGAACTTACCAGCGTTTTACAAAGCACATGTATGATCATGGTTTTCTGCAAATACAGATATGTATTTTGTATTTGCTCGACACAATGCGTTACCCCAGCGTTGCTCAGTATTTGTTGAATGTTGTCATTTGAATAATCTGATCGACAAATAAAAGTCACGAATTGGCAAATCGGTTAGTCACCGATTGCAGAAATAAGCTTCGAGATCACATGTTACTTAACTAAAAGGGTCATCCGGGGTCCACCTAAGGTGCCGCTCACCCGTAAGTTAAGTAAATTTGACATGCTGTTGAGGGTCCACTAAAGAGGACTAACCACTTTCTATGGTCAGCATTTGTATGGTCCAACAAGGGTTTCGTGTGAGATATACTGTTGAGATTTAGTAAGTGACCCCTGTATAAAACGACTTAAGTTAAACAGTTACACATAGCTG
>JAXGGS010277731.1:0-92182 GCA_035585475.1 Armandia brevis | reverse complement strand
AGTAGATACGCCTATCGACACATTGGTTCTATCTAGAAGTGGAGCCAATACTAATGCTCCCTATAAGGCAAGACGCTCGACTACTACTCCTGCTGGGTATAGGTTTGTGTCACCTGTTCCAGTTGCAGCTTGGTACGAGCCAAATGCTGATAGTTCTTTTTCTGCTATTGATGATGAGACCGTCCTCTATGGTAGTAATTAGAGATAGTCGTGCTGTTTACTGGCTAAGAAAGATGCGCTGTTTGACAGTGCATCTTTTAGTAACAGGCCTTAACTCTAAGGATTTTTAATCTATTTGCTTATTTTATCTGTTATGAAACAATAAGAATATGAAAATATGGTTTTTCTTGTCTTTATTGTTTTTTGTCTGTAGCCCTGCTTTGTCAGAAGTAGATGGGGTCGAAATATCCCCCTTATATGGTTTGGAGACCGTAAAAAAGATTTCTCCTGAGGTAAAAGTAAAATATAGGTATTTTGTTGGCCTGAGGCTGGTTTATGGCCCACCTAATTTAGCTTTTGAAGCAGAAGGGACTAAGAGTCAAGATACAGAGAATCTTCCAGAAAAAGGGATTGTAGAGAGTGAAGAGGCTTATACTGTTAAGTTAGGACTGCGTTCTGGAGTGGAGTTTAAGTATTTTAATTGGTATTTTCGCGGTGGCGCTCAAGCTAGAAAATCTATTTTTAAGCGCACAGAGAATAATATGGATAGCAAAACAGAACCTGATATCACCGTTAGTCCTTATGCGGGCACCGGCTTTAAGGTTAATATTAATAATAATATTATTGCCAGTGGTGGAGTGACAGTTGTTTTCACAGGTAAACCTAAAGGGAGTGATCGGGATTATCAGACCACATTGTCTTTTGGTATAAAGATTTAAGAGTTTGAAACAAAAACCTATAGTTTCCCGATATTTATTTTTTACTGAGCATTTCTAGCAGTTCTTTATGTCGAGGGCGTCTGATTTTTGGATGAATGCCCAAAAAGCGGTGGACATTTATGAGGCGTCTCAGAACATAAAGGATCTACCAAAACCACTTAAAGTTGGATGAGTTGATCTTTTCGAGATTCAAGAGTCTTTGAATCTTAGAGACACACAGATAAGAGGTATATAGCAATGTCTGAGTTTTCCATATCACCATGATAACTGGTGCCTCGGGCGAGAATCGAACTCGCACTCTCGTGAAAGAACTGGATTTTGAATCCAGCGCGTCTACCAATTCCGCCACCGAGGCATGCTCCTATACTATTTAGGCAGTTATTTATAGTTCCTTTTTTTAGGAACATCAAGAATTTTGTAACTTGTTGAAAGAATTAAAGTTTGAACCTTTTTGCAAGTGCCTTCTACTCGTTTAGACGTGAGATATTTTGAGCCCGTCGTGCCTGATGAAATGAGTTTAATTGGTGAAATATTTAGAGGTATAGTTCGCTTTCATTCGTTGTTGTAGTCCAATATGGTTGTAGTGTAGAGAGTGTGGCTGAAAAGGTAGATCATCTGGGGGTAGTAACTTTTGGATAGTACATTTTCTGCCTTATGAACCTGCATTATAAGAACAGCTTTGGTGCCCAGACTGAAATAGTAATCTCTTTTTAAGCGGTATTGGTGATTAAGTTTTATGAAAAAAAGACAAAGATACTTGCGCATCATGTCATTTATATAGGCGCATTACGGGTTATGTAGAGATTTCAAAGATAAAAATCTTGTGTGAATTTAGGACTTTAAGCTATTTATACTTGTAAATTTTATCATGGCATCAAGGTTGCTCTTATGAGTTTTGGTAATAGTATTTGGAGGAGCCCATGAAAAAATTGATGGTTATGATGAGTGTGTTATGCGCTTCACAGGTGACTTGGTCACAAACTTCTGATGTGGATTTGGATCAAGAACTAGATCAGATCTATAAGGAAGCTGATGTTAAGGATAAGAAAAACAAGGTAGTCGCTGAGGATGTTGAGATAACAGAGGATGTCGATACGACATCTGGGGTTTCTAGTCAGCCGATCTACATTGTGAATCAAAATAAAAATGCGGCAGGCGCGGCTAACCAGGCTGAAACAGGTCAGGTGCAGCAGCAACCGTCTACTCATATACAGGCTAGCCCTTTAACGGAGTCTCTTGCCGATCGTTTGAGAAAAAATCGTCAGGATGCTGAGGTTCAGACGGAGTTGAAGTTGGTCGAGCGCCTGGAGCAATCTCGTATTGAGGATGAAAAACGTCGCGCTAAAGCTCTTTTTGATGGTGGCTTTAAGAAAATAGAGCAGCAACCTGTAGCTCCAGTGGTTGTGATGCCTCAACCAGCATCTTCTTTTCAAAATAATGAAGATGCTAGTATTAATGTAAAAGAAGAGATTCGTGCGGCGATTTCTGATTTGAGAAATGAAGACGAGATTATGGAGAGTTCGACTTTCTTTGGTGGTGCTGTTGGTTTTGGGGACTACCCTGGTGCGGTTAATGTTCGAGGAAATATCTCGGCTGGTTTTGCTCTTGGAACAACTTTCGAGGATAGAATAATTACTGAAATGGACTTTGTATATGGTAATTACGATGTCGAAGATGTTTTTGAAGGAACCTATAATGGATTGCCGTTGATTAAAGCGATGGATCAGTATTCACTATCTGGTGCTTTTAAGTATCAATTATTAGGTGGGCGTATGAGGCCTGCTTTAGGTGTTATTGCTTCATACTCATATCGTACTTATTCAGATACTCAGTATTACATTAGTGTGAATAACGACACTCATTCTCATGCCATTGATATAGGTGTGGCCGGGAGTGTTGATGTGAAAGTCACTGACCGCTTTACAATTAGTGGTGAATATCGTTATTTGTGGAATGTTTGGCATAGAACAAGTGATGTTTACCAAAGGTCTTTTGTAAATCAATCTGTATATGCCGGTAAGCCACTGGAGGAATTTAGTCGTTATGTGTTTTTATTGAGTGGTCGATTGAGTTTCTAGTCCAGTATTATAAATATAGTTCATTAGAAAAGCTTCGATGTAATCGAGGCTTTTCTTTTTTTTGAGTTAATGGGATGATAGGGGTATGAACAAATTTATTGCGACAATTGTTATTTACTCCTTTTTTGTAGTGAGTGTTCAGGCTAAGTTAGTTAATTCTATTGTTGGCGAGGTGGCTGGGGAGCCGGTGACTGGGCGAGAAGTTTTAATTAATTTTGTATTGGAACAAGGGCTATTTCCTCAAAAGAAGATTAAACGTCAGAGCTGGGAGCTTGAGATTAATGGAAAGGGCTTTTCTTCGCAAGTGACCGAAGTTTTGCTGGAGAAAGTGATTTTTTTTGAGAGTCGAAATTTTTCTTTAGCAAATGTGAGTATGAAAAACGTGAAGAGTAGTTACGTAAAAATTATGTCTAAAATCAAAGGGTGGAAATACTGGAGGGATTTAGGGGTAGGAAAGGAAGAGTTGAATAAGTTGATTGAGCGTAAGTTACGTTCAAAGAGATTTATTCGGTTTCGAGTAGAATCGACAATTGTTCCTATCACTGATTTAGAGTCTTATGCTTATTTTGAAAAGAATCGAGCAAAATTTGGAAGTTTACCCTTTGAATCATTGAAAAAAAATATCAATGCTTTCTTGAGTCGTGAGAATTCTAATCGTCGTTTGCGAGATTGGCTTTCTGTTTTGAAGAGAAAGTATAAGGTTCGCAGTTTTGTCTCAGAGTCTTAATAAGGTTTGGATGCGCTGGGGACTTGAAGAGGACCTACCCGTCATTTTTCAGCTCTTGAAAGAGGTTAAAGAAGCTTGTCCTAAGGTTTTGGGGTTAGCTTGGTCTAGAGAGGACTTATTTCAGGCTTTGAGGGAAAAAGAGATTTTTTTGGCAGAAAATCCAATAGGTGTATGTGGTCTTATTTTTTTTCAGAGAGTTCCTCTTGCCTGGGATGTGAAGGCCCTTGCGACACGAGTGGAGTTTATGGGTAAGGGGATTATGAGGATTTTGCTAAAAGAGTGGTTGGAGCTTATTCCCGAAGGGTATGAGGTTTGGTTAGAGACTCAGGGGTCTAATGAAATAGCTACAAAAATGTATTTATCTCAGGGGTTTGAAGAGGTTGGCCGACGTCCGGGCTATTATTCTAATGGAGACGAGGGGATTTTGTTTACTTGGAGGCATATATAAGTCTTGCTTAGGGGAAGTATTTTTGCTACGTTAGCGACGTTGAATGGGCCCTTGGGCCCATTTTTTTGTAGGTGGATGGATGTCCGAGAGTTTTTTAAGTAAAGTAGAGGGTTTAGCGCGTGAAGTGGTTCAACGGGAAGGCTGTGAATTTTACGATGTTGAATTTTCAGGCACAGGGCGTTACAGGGTTTTGAGGGTTTATATAGATAAACCTGAAGGTGTGAAAATTGAAGACTGTACGAATGTGTCCCGTGGTCTTAATTTAATTCTGGATGTAGAAGACATTGTTCCTGGTGGAGAGTATAGTTTAGAGGTTTCGAGTCCGGGTTTAGAAAGAGTTTTGCGGCACCCATCGCATTTTGTATCAGTTATGGGTCAAGAAATTTGGATTAAGGCTCGTGATGTTCTAGAAACTTACGGCATGGAGAATCGAGGTTTGTGTAAGGGTAAACAGGTACAAGGGGTTTTGAGTTCTGTTTCTGAAGGCAGTATTTGCTTACAAGTGGAAGCGGAAATGTTAGAAATTCCTTTTGATAGAATTAGTAAATCGAAGGTGGTCTTCGATTTCAATAAAAAACAAGACGGCTAGGGAAGCGTTGATATAACGAGGTAATTGTTGTGGCAGAAAAAAACTTTTCAGATATTGCACGTGTTATTGAGCAAATAGGTAAGGACAAGGGAATTGATAAGCAAGTCGTTGTTGAAGCAGTGACTCAAGGTATGCTTGTTGCGGCTAAAAAGAAGTATGGAACTTATAGAGATATTGAAGCTCAGTTTAATGAAGAAACGGGTGAGATAGAGCTTTATGAGTTTAAAGAGGTTGTAACTCCAGGCGATTTTGAAGATGAACTTATCGAGATTGTTCTAGATGAAGCCTTGGTTTTGGATCCTGAGGCGCAATTGACAGATACTATAGGTATTCGTTTAGATGCGGGAGAGTTAGGGCGCATTGCAGTTCAGACGGCTCGTCAGATTATTTTACAGAAAGTAAGAGATGCGGAACGTGAGATTATATATTCTGAGTATGAGCAAAGGCGAGGTGATGTAGCCTCAGGGATTGCTCGTCGTGTAGAAAGAGGGGCTTTAGTTGTAGATTTAGGTCGCACAGAGGCTTATATTCCTTTAAGAGAGCAAATTCCTGGAGAGATTTATCGTCCTGGTGATCGTATTCAAGGGTTTATCTCTGATGTTCGTCAAACGACTCGTGGGCCTCAGATTATTATGTCGCGTGCAGATAGTCGTTATTTGATGAAGCTTTTCGAGGCAGAGGTCCCAGAGATTCAAGATGGTATTGTTGAATTGATGGCTGCTGCACGAGAGCCAGGGCATAGAGCCAAGATTGCTGTTGCAACTAAAGAAGTGTCTGTTGATCCTGTGGGTGCTTGTGTGGGAATGAAAGGTAGTCGAGTACAGAATGTAGTACAAGAGCTACAAGGTGAAAAAATAGATATTGTTCCTTGGGATGAGGATATCACTCAATTTGTATGTAATGCATTGTCGCCAGCAGAAGTTTCACGAGTGTTTTTAGATGAAGAGAATCGTGAAATGGAGATTGTTGTTCCTGATAACCAATTAAGCTTAGCCATTGGTAAGAGAGGGCAGAATGTTCGTTTGGCAGCTAAGTTAACAGGTTGGCGTTTAGATATTATGTCAGAGTCTGATGCTGCTTCTCGTACAGCGGAGTCTATATTTAATTTGATGTTGATTCCTGGGATGGATGAGGTTGTTGCGCAGAATTTGTTTCAATCAGGTTTTGGTTCTTTTCAGGTAATTTCGCAAACTGATGTGGAAGATGTAATGTTGGTATCTGGCTATGAAGATACTGAGAAGGCGCAGAAGTTGATTGATGATTGTAAGGCGTTGATTGAAGCTTATAAAGCTAGAGGTGAAGAGATTCCTAAAGCTCCTGTTGCGGTTGAGAGACCAGAAAAGGCTGACGGAAGCGGTAAGGATGCTAAATCTTTAGCTGATCAACGTTTGAAGGAAGAGATGGCTCAGTTAATGGGTGATCAGAAAAAGAGTGAATCGGAAGAAAATACCGAGGTTGAAACAAAAGAAGAAGATGGCACTGAAGTGTGAATTGATTTTAGGGAGAGAGTGTGGAAAACCTCAAGGTTTTTGAATTTGCAAAAGAGATTGGCGTTGAAACTTTGGTTTTGATGGACAAAATTCGTCAATGGAAAATGCCTGTGAAGAGTCACATGGCAGAGTTGGACGCAGATCTTGTTAAGGAAATCAAAGAGAAGTTGACGGCAGAAAATGCAGAAAGCTCTGGATCTAAGAAAAAAGTAGCGAAGAAAAAAACAGCTGCGAAGAAAAAGGTAGCTGCGAAGAAAAAAACAGCTGCGAAGAAAAAGGTAGCTAAGAAAAAAGTCGTTAAGAAGAAAGCGACTCCTAAGCTGACTAAGGCTACTGGGAAAAAAGTCATTGCTAAGGCCGTTGAAGATGAAGAAAAGCCTAAGGCGGCACGTAAAACGGTTATTCGTCGTAAGAAGGCCGCAGTCGCTGAGGTGGAAGTTGAAGAGCCGATTGTTGTTGCCGAAGAGGTTGTAGAGCCAGTTCCTGTTGAGGAGGCTGTTGTCGTCGAAACTAAGGCGAAGGCAGTAGCTCCTGTTGTTGAAGAGCCTGCAGAAGGTGAAGAGAAGGCGGCGAAGAAAAAAGCTCGTAAAGGTAAAGTGGAAGTTTCTATTGGAGCAAGTGGATTATCAAGTCCTAAACCGCGCAATAATATTGTTGGTAAAATGGATTTGAGTCGAGTGGAGTCCTTTAAAAAGGATAATCAAATTGGTGGCGAAAATAATCGTTCTCGCCCTCAAAATCGTAATATACGTACAGGGTTTGTAGCATCTCAACCGACTGTTTTTCCTCCTGATGCTAATGCGGTTAATAATAGAGCTGAAAAAGATAAGTCGCCTTATAAAAAAACAGTTAAAAAGGGCGTTGCTAGTAGTAATACGGCAACAGAGGCGCCTCCTGCTTTTGCTTCAGCTGACTTTCGTAAAAGAGAGATGGTATTTCAACCTAAGAAGAAGAGGGTCTTAACCTCTGGTATTGCTAAGAAAACACTCATTACAACTCCTAAAGCCAGTAAACGAGTGGTTAGAGTTTTTGGTACTATGCTTGTTTCTGATTTGGCTCAGGAGATGAACGTTAAGGCTGGACAACTGACAAGAGTTTTAATGTCTAACGGAGTTACGGCTAGAATGACTGATGAGTTAGATTTTGAGACGATTTCATTAATTGCTCCAGAATTTAAATTTGATGCAATTAACGTGAAGAAAACAGAAGAGTCAGTAGTTGAATCGGTGGCTTTTGGTGATTTAAGTGCCGAGCTTGAAGAGCGAGCTCCTGTTGTTACTGTTATGGGTCATGTGGATCATGGGAAAACCAGTCTACTTGATGCTATTCGTAATACGGATGTGACCTCGGGAGAGGCTGGTGGGATCACTCAGCATATTGGTGCGTATAGTGTGAAGTTAGAAGATGGCCGAGTGGTTACTTTTATCGATACTCCAGGCCATGCGGCTTTTACGGCAATGCGTGCTCGTGGAGCTAATGTTACTGATATTGTAATTCTTGTAGTAGCAGCTGATGATGGTGTTATGCCGCAAACGGAAGAGGCTATTAACCATGCAAAGGCAGCAGGTGTACCTATTGTCGTTGCAGTGAATAAGATTGATAAAGAGGGAGCAAATCCTGATAAAATAAAACAACAATTAGCGGAGCATGAATTAGTTCCTGAAGATTGGGGAGGGGATACGTCATTTTGTCATGTGTCGGCTCTTCAGAAGACGGGTATAAAAGAGTTGCTAGAGTCTGTTTTATTAATTGCTGAGGTTTCAGAATTTAAGGCGAATCCAGCTCGTTCGGGATCTGGTATAGTCATTGAGGCAGAAGTGATTAAGGGGCGAGGCCCTGTTGCAACAATCTTAGTGAAAGATGGAACTGTTAAAGTTGGTCAGCATATTGTTGCTGGTTGTGAGTCCGGTAAAGTTAAGAGCTTAATGGACTATAAAGGTAAAAGAATCAAGGAAGCGGGACCGAGTGTGCCGGTGGAAGTTTTGGGGCTTTCAGGGGCTCCTTCTGCGGGAGACCGTTTTGACATTTGCAAAGATGAAAAGGCAGTTAAAGAAGTGATGGGGTTACGTTTATCTGAAAGAGATAAGCTTAAAGAGACTCCGAATTCAGGAATGTCTTTAGATGCTATTTTTGCCAAGGTAAAGCAGGCTAATTTAAAAGAGCTTCCTGTGGTTTTAAAGACTGATGTTGCAGGAACATCTGAGGCTATTGAAGGGATGTTTGCTAAAATTGGTAATGAGGAAGTTCAGCCTAAAATTATCCATTCAGGGGTAGGTGGAATTAGTGAATCGGATGTTCTTTTGGCTAGTACGGCAGAAGGAATGGTTATTGGATTTAATTCTAAACCTGATAATGGAGCTTTGGCTAAAGCTAAAGAAAGAGGTGTTAGCATAAAAATCTACAGTGTTGTTTACGAATTGGTTGACGACATTAAAGACGCTTTGAGTAAATTACTTGATCCCGATATTGTGGAGGCTCCTTTAGGGGCAGCAGAGGTTCGAGAAACTTTCAGTGTACCACGTATTGGAACAATTGGTGGTTGTCTGGTTACAGACGGTGTGATTAGCCGTAATTGTTTACTTCGATTGGTGCGTAAAGGTAAAAATATTCACGAAGGAAAAGTTACGAGTTTGAAGCGCTTTAAAGATGATGCTAAAGAAGTAAAGTCGGGTTTTGAGTGTGGTATCGGTATAGAAGGATATAATGATCTTCAGTTGGGTGATATCATAGAAGCTTACGAAGAAAAAGAAGTCGCTCGTACTTTAGACTGAGGTTGATGAGTATGGGAGAGAGCCGCCGTGTCTTAAAGGTGGAAAAAGAAGTGCGGGAAATCGTTGCCGATTTCCTTTCTAAGGATTGTCTCCGCGCCTTTCCAGGGCTAGTGACAGTATCTCGAGTGCGTTTGACTAAGGATCTACGTCAGGGGCAGGTGTTTGTAACGGCTATGGGGCTTGATGGACAAGCTAGTGAGCAACAAGAGGATATACTAGAAGCTCTAGAGGATTCGGCTCCTGAAATTCAGTTTCAAATTAATCGAAAACTAAGAATGAAATTTTGTCCTAAATTGACTTTTGCTATAGATCTGGCCGCTGAGAAAAGAATGCATATTGAAGAAGTTCTACATAGTTTAAATAAAACTGAAGAAGAGAGGTGAGATAGTGCGAAGTCGTAAAAAAGGCTCTGCGTTTCATGGTTTACTTTTGATAGATAAACCAGTGGGGGTGACAAGTCATGATGTTGTCAGCCGCGTGCGTCGGATTTTAGGCACTCGTAGTGTTGGGCATAGTGGCACTTTAGATCCTTTGGCTTCAGGTTTGATGGTTTTGCTTATTGGGGATGCGACTAAACTGAGTCGTTATATTTTGGAAAGAGATAAGCATTATGAACTTTGTTTTGAGTTAGGTAAAGTGACAGATACTTTGGATATAACTGGAGAGGTTCTTTCTGAGTCTGTTGTTGATATTTCAGCAAAACATTTACAAACAGAGATAGAAAACCTTGAAGGGGCTTTTGATTGGTCAGTGCCTCGTTATTCAGCTGTTAAGGTGAATGGTAAAAAATTGTATGAGTATGCACGGGAAGGTATTGAGGTTGAGGTCCCAAGTAAAGAGATGAGATTTTGGGATATAGAGATTCAAAAATTAGATGCGTCTACCGGTCGAGTCTCTTTAACCTGCTCTAAAGGTAGTTATGTTCGTTCTTGGGTAGATGAGTTAGGTAAAAACTTGGGTTGCGGTGCTGTTTTAACCAATTTAAGAAGAACGGGGTCAGATCCTTATGATTTATCTGGGGCAGTGACCTTGGACTTTTTGAGTGAGCAGATGGAGCATAAAGGAGCTGTAGAGCATTTGGAGGCTTTTATACCCATGGCTAGAACTTTGCCGCATTGGCAGGCATGTTTAGTTTCAGGGCGTAATGAGCAGCTTCTTCTTCACGGGCAGATTTCTGCTGATCTTAAGGGGCGTTTAGGTGGCTTTGTGAGTTTCGAGCAGGAGTTATCCGGTGTAAAGGTATTAAGTGCCGAGAACCAGAAGCTTTTGGCCTTATTGCCATTTGTGCCAGGTAAGGGTTTTCAAATTGGTCGGGTATTTAATTAGATCTTTAAGCTATTGACGTTCTTAGGTTTTTTAGGGTAGAACTACTCTTTCAAATAATGGGTGATCTCTCTTTAACGACAGCCATGGCGTTTTAGGGGGGACTCAGATATTAGTTGAGTTTTTAAAAGATTGATCGACTGATATTTTAACCTTTAAATTTGGAGGAATAATGGCATTACATAAAGAAGTAAAAGCGCAAGTTCTCAAAAAATTTCGTCGAAATGATTTAGATACAGGAAGTACAGAGGTTCAAGTCGCTCTTTTGACAACGAGAATTTTAGAATTAACCGAGCATTTTAAAATCCATAAAAAAGATAAGCATGGTCGCTTGGGTCTTGTTAAAATGGTTAATAAACGTCGTCGTTTGTTAGATTATCTTAAAAAAACGGACCTATCTAAATACAATGATACCATTAAAGCTTTAGGGCTTAGAAAATAATCTAAATCTTGGATTCGGCCCTTCTGGAAGGGCCTTTTTTCTTATTAAGGAGATAGAATGACCCCAATAACTGTAACCACTGAGTTAGGTGGAAAAAATATCACGATTGAAACGGGAAGAATTGCTAAGCAAGCCGATGGTTCTGCTCTAGTTACGTGTGGGAGTAATATTGTTTTAGTAACGGCTGTGTCTTCAAAAAAGGACAGCACTATGGATTTCTTTCCTTTGACTTGTGAGTTCTTGGAAAAATCTTATGCAGCAGGTAGATTTCCTGGTGGTTTCTTTAAGCGTGAAGCGAAGCCAAGTGCTGATGCGACGCTTAGTGCTCGTTCGATGGACCGTCCCATTCGTCCTATGTTTCCGGAGGGATATCGTCGAGATACACAAGTTGTGGCGACTGTTTTAAGTAGTGATGGTACATACTCTATGGATTCCTTGGCGTCTATTGGTGCTTCTACAGCACTGCATATTTCAGCTGTTCCTTTTAATGGGCCGACAGCAACAGTGGTTGTTGGACGTGTAGATGGAAAATTTGTTGTGAATCCGAGTCCAAGTCAGTTAGAAAATTCAGATTTAGAAATAGTTGTAGCCGGGACTCGTCAAGGTCTTTTGATGGTTGAAGGGGAGGCTGAGTTTGTGGCTGAAGCTGATATTTTAGAAGCTTTGAAATTTGGTCACAAAATGATTTTACCTTTGATTGACATGCAGGATGATTTACGAGCAAAGGTTGGCCAAGAAAAAAGAGAATTTACTGCCTTTGCGGTAGAAGGTGATTTTCAAAAACAAGTAGAAGAATTTTGTGCACCCAAAGTTAAAGAAGCTCTAGGTATTCGTAATAAATTAGAGCGTTATGGAGCTATTGATGCAGTTAAGTCAGAAGCTACAGGTAAATTTGTTGAAAGTGTTGAAGATAAAGAGCTTAAAGAACTTCGCAAAAAAGAGTTAGGGATTATTATCGGTGATCTTAAGTATGATATTTCTCGTAATACACTTTTAGATACTGGTGTTCGTATTGATGGCCGAGACTCTAAAACCATTCGGCCAATTTCTTGTGAAGTGGCGTTGTTACCACGTGTTCATGGGTCTGGTTTGTTCACTCGTGGTGAGACACAAGTTTTAGGTACAGTGACTTTAGGTACGAAAGATGATGAGCAAAGTATTGATGCCCTTGATGGAATGTATAAAAAGTCGTTCCTTTTGCATTATAACTTCCCTCCTTACAGCGTAGGGGAAACGGGGCGCATAGGTTTTACGAGTCGCCGTGAGTTAGGTCATGGAGCTTTGGCTGAAAAAGCTTTGAAGCCTATTCTACCTTCGCAAGAAGAATGGCCTTACACAATTCGTGTTGTGGGTGAGGTGATGGAATCTAATGGCTCTAGCTCTATGGGAACAGTGTGTTCTGGAACAATGGCTTTATTGGATGCAGGTGTTCCTATCAAAGGCAATGTCGCCGGTATTGCTATGGGATTGATCACAGATAATAAACGAGTGGCTATTTTGTCAGATATCTTAGGTGATGAAGATCATTTAGGGGATATGGATTTTAAAGTGACAGGAACTCGTGAGGGTATCACTGCTTTACAAATGGATATCAAGATTGACAGTATTTCTTTCGATATTATGCAAGAGGCTTTAGAGCAAGCTAATGAAGGTCGTAATCATATTCTGGACGAAATGGAGAAAGCGATTAAGCAACCTCGTGAGGAAATATCTGAGTATGCACCACGTATTATCTCTATGAAAGTGAAGCCTGATAAGGTGAGAGAAGTGATTGGTGCTGGTGGTAAAGTCATCAAAGGTATTATCGAAGATACAGGTGTTAAGATCGACATAGAAGATGACGGTACTATTAATATTGCATCTTCAGATCCGGAAGCTAGTAAAGCGGCAATTAAAATGATTGAAGACATCGTGTCGGAAGCTGAGTTAGGGAAAACTTATAAAGGCAAAGTAGTGAAGATTGTCGATTTTGGTGCATTTGTAGAGGTGCTTCCTGGTTCTCAAGGTTTATTACATATTTCAGAAATAGCTCATGAGAGAATTCGTTCTGTTGATGAAGTTTTGAAAGAAGGCGATGAGATTGAGGTGAAGGTTTTAGATGTGGATCGAGCTGGCCGTATTAAGCTTTCTCGCAAAGCCTTGCTCCCTAGTGAACAGCAACATTAATCAATTTAATAAAACAGTTTTAAGTAATGGGATTCGTGTGGTGACAGAGTCCCATGGGAATTCCTTGGCTTTGTGCTGTGGGATTTTTGTTGATATAGGATCTCGAGATGAGCCTTCGTCTTGGGCAGGGATGACTCATTTTCTTGAGCATTTAGTTTTTAAAGGTACAGAGAAAAGAAATACTTATGAGCTTGCACGTGTGATGGAGGCTGTAGGGGGTGAGATTAATGCTTATACCTCTCGTGATAATACTTGTTTTCATACCTTGAGTTTGGCTAAGCATTGGGAATTGAGTTTAGATGTGTTGGCTGATTTGGTAGCTAGAGCTACTTTTCCTGAAGATGAATTTGAAAGGGAAAAACAGGTGGTTCTCCATGAAATTGCTATGGGGCCAGATAATTTAGAAGAATTTATTTTTGACCGTTTTTCAGAGGAAGTATTTCCTTCTCATGGTTTAGGTAGGCCGATTGCTGGTTTTAAAGAAACGATTAAAAAAATATCTCTTGAGGATGTAAGAAGTTTTTATCGACAATATTATTGTGGAAAAAATTTAGTGGTAAGTGCGGCTGGAAATATTAAGCATGAAGAATTCGTTGCTAAGGTACAGGAGTTATTAGGGGATGTGCCTGAAGTAACTGAGGAGATCGTTCGCAAGCAAGCTCCTTATCAAACAGCACGTTTTGTTGAGACGAAAGCAGCGGAGCAGGCCCATTTATTATTAGGAATTCCATCGACAAGCTTCAAAGATGCTTTGCGGTTCGAATCTTACGTAATGAACTCTTTATTGGGAGGAGGGATGACTTCCTGTCTTTATCAAAGTGTTCGAGAGAAAAGGGGCTTAGCCTACTCTATTTATTCTTATTTACAAACTTCTATAGATTCTGGGTTATTGTGTGTGTACGCGGGGACAGAAGAGAGGATGATTGAGGAAGTTTTACGTGTTTGCATGGAAGAGATGGCAAAGATTCGAGAGCGAGGAGTTTCAGGAGCCGAATTAGAGCTTTATAAAAACCAGGTAACAGGTAGTATTTTATTAGGTTCTGAAGATATGGAAAACCGTATGAATTCTATGGCTGTTAATGAAATGATTTTTGGAGAGTATCGATCGGTACATAGAGTGATGGAAGAAATTGAAGAAGTGTCAGAAGAAACAATGGCGAAGTACTTGAAAAACCATTTTGACTTATCATCTGTTTCTGTGGCTATGATGGGTAATGTAAGAGAGAATCATTTATCTACCAATTGGAAGGTTTTGCCATGTCTGTAGTTTTACAAGTGAAGAAATTAGAAAATTTTAAAGGAGAGCTTCCTTCTTACCAGACAGGTGGAGCTAGTGGTTTCGATGTGCGGGCACAGTTGGATCAAGAAGTATGTTTATCTCCAGGACAGAGAGCTTTGGTGCCAACAGGGTTGGCTTTAGCAATACCTCAAGGTTATGAAATTCAAGTTCGCCCTCGTAGCGGCTGGGCTGCGAGAGAGGGGTTATCTGTTTTGAATACTCCTGGAACAATTGATGCGGATTATCGTGGAGAAGTGAAGGCTATTTTGATTAATTTGGGTGAATCGGATGTGGTTATTAAAGATCAAGATCGCGTGGCTCAATTTGTTCTTTGTCCTGTTTTGCAAGCTGATTTACAAGAGGTAGTTGAGTTATCAGAAACTTCTCGTGGTGCAGGTGGTTTTGGTAGTACCGGCAAAGGGTAAGCGAGACCTTTGGTGTAAATTTAAAGAATAAGATTAATGATCCAACAGACAGAGAAAGTTATATATATAAACCCAACTGTTTTTAAAACTAGTGTCTTAGATAAATCAAAATTTTCAACAGCTCCAACGGCTGACAGTATGGCGCTGAAAGCAAAGCCTATGAGATCCATAGGTGGAATAATAGAAGCCAATGGGTGGAAAATAAAAAAAGGTAAATGAGCTAGTACTAAGAGCTGAGCGATGTCTTTTAGCGGAATGGTTCTGCTGGCGATAAAGAGAAATGAATAATAGAGAAAGGCACTCATTAAAAATGTAATAATACTAGAAGAAAGAGGTAAGGCTATCAGCCCAGCCCATAAAGAAAGAGGCTCCATAGAAACTAATCCCCATAGAGATCCAGAAATCAAGCCAATGATGATTTGTAATAAGATGATGTATTTCCAATTCCAATTAGGGAGAACTTTAATTTTATGAATAGGGTTTTTTAAATAATAGAGTAGAAAAACAAGTATTTGAGAAATTTGTTTTTTGTCTTTTGTATAAATTGAATTAGGAGTGACATCTTTCATTTTGTCCTCTTCTAAAATCTTGTTCAGCTAGTTGAATAGTATAGTTTAAAAAGCTCTGTTCAATTTCATATAGATTCGAAAAAATAGGTAAAGCTAAGGTGTTAGCATAGGGGGTAGTTTTGGGATAAGAAGCCCACTTGTGTAATGTCCACTTTATGCGAGTAATTGAATTACTCACTTCTTTTTTTAAAATTCCTTTAGGGATAATCCATTCATTTATAGCTATTTTACTAGGTTTAAGAGAGTTTTCGTTAAAAGAGTGAGAGCGTGTTTGATTTTCACAAAAAACTAGTGAGGCAGAAGAGAGAGTGTCATCATTTTCTTCTATAAGGTTTTGTAGAGAGTGTTCCTCGCTGCTAGGGGCAATAATGTGAACTTGTTTTTTTTGTTCTCTGATTTTTTGTAAAAAATATTTCATAGAGGATATTTGATTAATTGTTAATACTGTATATCCGTGCTCTTTTAAATAATGAGGGATGTAATTCCAGTAATTAGAAAAATAGAAAGGAGATCTTTGGCCAGATATAAAGACAAGAGGGTGGCGACTAATTAAACAGTTGGGAGTAAGAGTAGTTGTTCTCATTTGTAAATTACGTCTAGAAGCGTGTGTTAAGTTTTAAGGCGAGGTCTAAGGAGCTTTTATCAGCTGTTTCTACAATCATGGCTGAACGCCAAGATATTTCAGCAGAAAATCCCATCATTTTGTTAATCCGAGCTTCGGTGCCAACGAAGAGAAGAGAGGATGGAGTTGAGTATTCATATTTTTTTTGCCTTTTTTGGTCTTCGATATTCATATAGCGAGCAGCGAGCCCCAAGCCACCTTTCATAACCCAAATTCCAGGATTTTGTCGATAGACGATTTTCATATCAAATTCTTTAAGAGAAACAATATTATTTTTATTTTCGTTATTATCGTAATTAAGAATGGAGCCTTCAGCTAGCCAGTTACGCGAGAAAAGATCAATTCCTAGAGAAATCTGGATTCCTTTATTAAAAGAGTTGTAGGATTTCGTACTTATATTAGGAATAGATATATTGTTAATAGAATGAATAAACCCTACGCTTGTGTGAATTTTTATTTGTGAGAAAGAACTGGAGCTAGGGGTGATAGGCGTCCGACTTTTAGCTAGTTTAGAGACAATGTTTTTGTAATTGATTTCTTCATAATTGTCATCGTCATAAGCTCCGTAACTCAAAGATGAGAATTGGAAAAATGTGAGAAATATCAAGATTTTTCTACTAAGAGTGTTCCTGTTTTTTTCCATATTGTCCTCTTTTTGTGAGAGATTTTTCTCAAGATAATTCTAGCAGAATGGATAGGGATTGCAAAAACTTGCCTTTCCTAATTTGATGAAATGGCAGAGAATAGAAGATAGATGAGGAAACTTAGATTTCCGTCTAGGTGGGTAAAAAGTGATAGGTCATATTTTTATCTGATTTGTTGAAGGAGCTATATTGAGTTGGAAGAATATTTATCATCGATGTTACTGTGCTTTTTGTAAGACGGAGAGGAAGGTTTGTACTAAAAAACATGTTAATACAGTAAATATCTTATATAGTTTTTTGGGAGGGTTTGCTCTCATGTTTTTATTTTGGCAAAGTTTTGACCCTAGAGTGTTAGTTTTAGTGGCTTTGACTTTGGGATTATCCGAAGTATTTATTCAAATGAGGTGGAGACTTTCGATGTCTTGCTCTCATTGTGGTTTTGATCCCGTGCTATACGCAAAAACTCCTGATTTGGCAGCTCAAAAGGTGAAGGTTCATTTAGATCAACGCCAATCAGATCCTCACTTTTTATTAAAACCTCGGTTGAATTTACCTGTAATGGTGAAGCGTTCAGTGAAAGATTTAATGCTACCCCCTGTAGATGAGAACTCGCCCACAGAATTACAGTAAATTCTTGTTTTATAGAGGAATTCCATTTAGTCTATCGGGGTATGAAAAAGTTAGTTATTATACCCACGTACAACGAAAAAGATAATATTAAACGTATTGTAAAGGCTATATTCAACCATAATCCTGATGTTGAAATCTTGGTTGTAGATGATAGCTCTCCTGACGGTACGGGTTCATTGGTGAAAGTATTGAGCCAAGAGAATCCTAAGGTCCATCTCTTGAGTCGTGAGAAGAAGGAAGGTTTAGGTAAAGCTTATATTGCAGGATTTCGCTGGGGATTGAGTGGTGGTTACGATGTTTTGGTTGAAATGGATGCAGATTTTTCTCATAGACCTGAAGACCTAGTTGAATTACTGAAAATAAGTGCTACGACAGATTTCGCTGTAGGCTCTCGTTACGTCCCTGGTGGGCGCACAGTAAATTGGGGGATAGGAAGAATCTTTATAAGCCGTTTTGGTAGTTTATATGCTCGTTTTATCCTTGGTTATAAGTTGAATGATTGGACAGGGGGATTTAATGCTTGGAAACGCGAAACATTGGAGGAAATTGGTTTAGACCGAATTCAATCCAATGGTTATAGTTTTCAAATTGAGTTAAAGTATCGTGCTTTACGAGCGGGTTTAAAGGGACAAGAAGTGCCTATTGTCTTTGAAGATAGACAGGTGGGGCAGAGTAAAATGTCTTTGAAAATAGTGATTGAGGCTTTCTTTAGAGTTTGGCAATTTCGTTTAAATCGCTAGTTACTAATATCCGCACTCGATTGCAGCGCCTACGTAGTTAGAACCGCCACGAATATTGTTAAATTGAGGAACAAAACCAAAAACTCCACTTCGATGGTATACATGTGGGCCAATATAGCAATTTTCAAGATTTTTTATGTGTAGAATATCGTCTATATTAAATGTTATTCCAAAACCAATAAAATTAAGTAGTTTGGAGTCTCTACCGTTATTCTTTTTTCTAGTTTCTATGCTTTCAAAGTGAGGAACTTCTTCAGTATAGTTGATGCCTTCGCTTAATTCTAATTTAGTCCTTACATATTTATTCCATGGGAAGGCCTTCCATTCTCCTTTTAGCATGGCCGTATATGATGGATATTTACCTTGATAATTTTTGTCATCGTGCAATGCCATTCCTAATACTGCTACGATATTTATGGGCCAACCTTTAAAGTTGTTGTAAATAACTCGTCCTACTTGGAAGCCTGTTACATCTGTTCGAGAAAAATGTTTTTTGGTTTGTCCTCTAAGAATTTGATTGAACTCTTTATCAACAAAATTCCCTTGAAATATTTTAAATCGCAATTCTTTAGTTTTAGAAGTTTTTTTTAGTTGTAATGGTATATAAATGGGATCTTGATCTGGGTGATGAACCCCTATTTCAAACTGGAGGTTATTTTTATTTATTCCTGTAACAGTAACAGTAACAGTGGCTGTTTTGCTCTGATCTAATTGGTACGTATGATCGTATTTTGTGTCAGAATCAGGAGGGTGAAGTCCTATGGTTGAAGCCTTTGCTTCAGTAAAAAGTACACATGAAATTATTAAAATAAAAAAATTATTCATTTTTATGAATTCCTGATCTGTCCATTAGCTTTTTACTTGTTTTAACATTTGTAGTTCTTGAGAGAAGTGATTGTTTACATTGCTATTTGTGCTTTTTTTGAAACGAGTAATAATAGAGCGAGCTTCTTTGTAGCGACCTTCTTTAATTAGTAATTGTACTAAACCTTTTGTTGCATTGAGATTGATATGATCAGATTCGGATTCCATAACTTTCTTATATCGAGCAATGGCTTGATGTATAGCCCCAGACTTCTCTAAACTTTTTGCATAGTAATAATGAGCCATTACCGCTTCTCCTCCCTCTGAAAAGTAAAGAGAGAATGCTTGAGCTGATTCTTCATAGTTTTCCATATGGAATTTAGCTTTAGCCAATTGTAGAAGCCAACGGGGTTTATCGCTATCGGTGAGAGTTAAATAGCGATAAGTCTCGGTAACACAGGTGCTGTCATTAATAGTTCGACAAGCTTGAGCTAGTTCTTCTAATTCAGAAGTTGAAGCTATATGAAGGCTTTTTTTGATTTTAATAGATTGAATTAAGCCATTCATGGTGCCGGTATAAACTAAAGTGCCAAATAGGCCAGCAATAAGGAAAGCGGAGGAAATCATATAAACAATAGTTTTCCTTTCACGGCTTTTTTCAATTATCTGTTGATTTTGCGAACCACTCCATCCGCACTCACAGATAGAGATCATACCGAATATTTTGTCATTGTTTAATTTTTGTTGGCATTGAGGACACGTTCCGAAATACATAGCCATAAGCTCCTTGAATGGATGAACGTTTATAGATGGAGCAATAAAAGGACCAATTTGAGACACTACTTGAAAAGGGTTTAACTATGTTTACAGGTGACAAAAAATGTAAAAGTGACAAGAATCGTCGTTTTTTGTGCTTCAAAACCTTTTGTAAAAAGTTTATAGAAAAAGAAAAGTCCATGTTTTAAAAAACATAAATGTTAATGTGGTGTCATTAAAAGGTTATAAGAAATCAGTTATTAGGGTATATAGAAGTTCTAATAATAGGGATAACTTTATGTTTAGCGCAGATGAATAGGGCCAATCCATGGTAATGTGTGTAGAGGGGAAGTAATGTTGGATTTAACATGACTCGTTTTGTATTTATATTATTTTTTATTGGAATAACTAATAGCTGTTTTGCATCTAATTTTTGTCGATTATTATTTACTGATAAGGAGGGATTTTCTTTAACCTCTCAGTTATCAAATCTTCGTAGAGTAAATGATCCACAAGTATTTAAATCCAATTCTATAGGTAATTGGATTTCTATAGGAAACAAAGAGTTTCATTATTTTTTTCAAGGAAAAGGACAGGGACCTATTCGGGTTCATCTAGAGGGATTAGGTGGGTCTATTGAACAAGGGTTAGTGGAGAATCGAGTATTGGCAGAACATGTCAGCCATGGAGGCCGAGTGTTAATTGTCGAATTTAAAGGTCAAGGACGAACAGAGGTCTTGAGGCGCTATAGGCAGTCGGTAGATCCTTATTTATCTCCACAAATAATAGATTACTCTCAAAATGTGAAAGACCTTTTGGAGGTACTTAAGAAAATTTCTCAGAAGCATTCATTTTCTTTCAAAGAAGTTATTTGGAACGGACATTCTTTTGGCGGCATGATGATGGCGGGAGTAATGGCTAAAGGAAAGTTTCAGTCTCGAGTTTTGCAATTTTTAGCTAGTGGAGTAACTCATTTTAACCACTTTTTGTTAACGGAAAGAGAAAATCAACTTCTCAGTGGAATAGTGGAGTGGTGGAATAATGCTAATCCTTTATTGAGATTAGGGGATCGAGCAGCTATGGAGTCAGCAAAGGGTTCACTTTCGGGGAGCCTTCCCTACTTATTGCAAGATCCAGTAAAGTTAGTGGCGGCTGCTGGCTTAACAGTAGGTTCGCAAAGTGTGAATGTGAAAAACGAATTAATTCATTTGAATCATCGTAAGAACATACAGGTTTTTACAGGAGAAAAAGACATGTTTGTTTTTGCAATGCTACACTACGAGTTAGTCCTAGACGCGCAGAGAGGAGGCCATAAAACATTAGCGGTGATTGTAGAAGGTGCAGATCATTACATCACAAGAACAATGACAAAAGAACAAGCTGAGGTTGTTCGAAAGCTATCGAATGAGCCACCAGAGGAGTCAGGGTTTTATTTTTTGAAAGAAAATGGCCAAATGCTGGAATTGAACCAGCAGGAAGCTTTGAACCACTATAAAGAACTTTCTTGGGAAACTTGGCAAAAATTAAAAACAGGCTTGCTGTGGACTTTTGCCACGGCAGGGGTTACGGCTGAATACCCTTCTTCTTGGAAGCCTTAACTTTTGTCTTTGATTATTTAGGTTGGCTAACGATTCTGGTCTGTGTAAATTGGCGGTGACCTTCTTTAGATCCATGAAAGCCATATCCGCTTTGTTTTGCTCCAACCCAAGGGCTTCCTTTAGCTCCTCCTGAACCTCGATTAATTCCAACCATTCCGGCATCGAGCTGTCGGGCGATTTTATGGGCTCTATCCAGATCTTGGCAGAAAACAACTGCCCCAAGAGCATATTCGCCGCGATTAGCTAATTCAATGGCCTGTTCTTCTGAGTTTACACGAGAGATACAAGCGACAGGGCCGAAGGTTTCGTCTTGCATAATACTCATCTCTTGAGAAACGTTCTCTAGGATCATAGGAGAGAAGTAATTGCTCTCATCTTCATTGAGGTCTCCATAGATAACCTTGGCTCCATTATTAATCGCTGATTTGACTTGTTGGACCACGTGGTTTTTTTGTTGTTTACGGACCATATAACCAATATTGATATTGGCTGTATGAGTTTTGAGTTTTTCAATAAATTTATCTGCGACTTTTTCCATGACATAGATTTTTTCAGTACTGACACAGACTTGGCCGGCATTACGAAAAGAATTTGTTGCAGCAAATTGTGCTACAGCCTCCAGGTCGGCTTCTTCGGTAATTATAAGAGAGTCTTTTCCTCCTAATTCAAGAAGAACACGCTTAAGGCCATGGCTAGCTGTTTCAAGTATTTTTTTTCCTGTTGCTTGAGAACCTGTAAAAGTGATGAGTTGAACATCTCCTTCTACAAGTTGTTGTCCTTGCTGCCCTTTGCCTATAACTATTTGTAGAACATTTTCTGGCAAGGCTTGATTAAGGAATTCGGCATATTTGAGGCCGATAAATGAAACTTCCTCAGAGGGTTTAAAAATGACAGTATTTCCTGCTAATAAACTTGGTATCATCAGAGTATGAGGCATGCCTAGTGGAAAGTTCCAAGGGGTGATGCTAGCGCAAACTCCTAAAGGATCATGATAAATAGTGGTGTTAGTGGCATTGTCGTGGTTAGCTTCAGGAATTGTGGCTTCTTTTACTTCTGAGCAAAGGTTTTTTATATTTCCAGAATAGTACAAGACTTCTTTTTCGGCTTCGATCATGGTTTTTCCCATTTCATTGTGAATGAGTTGCGCCATTTCGTCTTTATTTTGCAGTAAAATATTATAGCCTTTTTCGATATAACTAATACGTTCATCTATAGGGAGAGAAGCCCATGTTTTTTGTGCTTTATGAGATAGAGAAATTTTTTCCGTAATCTCTTCTTTAGAAGTGATCGAGAGTTCCCCTATGAGTTCTTGAGTTGTTGGATTGTAAGACATGAGTTTTTCCATGTACACCACCTCTTAATTGTTTGCTCAGGATCTTAACTGAGATCGCTAAAAATGACTATTAAAACTAGGAGCTCAGAATAGTGACGAAGTGAGTTATAACTTATAAATTTAAGTGTGTTCACAGGTGTTTTTTTCTCATTTAGAAGTTTGTTTTTTTGTGTACCAGGGAGTTTTTCGTAAGAAAAAAATCAGGATTAAAGTCCATGAAAACCCTAATAGAGCTCCACCTGTAATATCTAAAGGAAAATGAACTCCAACATAGGTCCGGCTATAGGCAATGATCGTTGCAACTATGTAGATAGGCCAAAGAGGCGGGTAAGCCCAAGTTAGGTAGGTTGCGGCAGCAAAATTATTGGCAGCGTGGTTAGAGGTAAAGCTCCATCCAGCATGAGGGTGAGTTTTAAGTGTAACAGTTAGATCCTTGTGGTGTCGGGGGCGAGGTCTTTCTACGGAGGCTTTGATAACACGATGAGAGATAATATCAGTAGTTCCTACAACTAGGACTAGGGCAAGCAGGTGTTTAAGCGATTTTTTTCTTCCTAAGAAAAGCCAAATTCCTAATATGACGATGAATAGACATTTGAACCACCACATATTATTGAGGTCAGTAAGTATGGGCATGATAAAATCAAGAAAGGACGAGGTCCATTCATTGTGGATTAGATGAAAGAGGGTTTTGTCAAAATAGAGAATTTTTTCTAGCATTTACTTGGATTCCTTAAGGGGTTACTTTAACAAAGTTTTTAGGCTATTGGCAACTTCTACAGAATTAATACTTGCTAGGCATTCTTGATGGTATTGGGAATTAGTGCAGGGGCCTTGGCCATGTTTACTGCAAGGGCGGCAAGAGAGGTATCTTTCTTTGATAATGGTGGTTGCACGCCCGGGATAACCGAAGGGCGCTGGGCCCATGAGAGCAATACATTTCATTCCAAGTTGTTCTGCAATATGCATTAGGCCTGTGTCATTAGAAATAAGTGCTTGGCATAAAGAGAGAACGGCTGAGCTTTCTTCAAATGACATTTTTCCGGCAGTATTAATCGTTCTTTGGGGGCAGGTATTAGCAATTTCTTGTATGAAATGATCTTCAGATCCTCCAAGTAGAAGGAATCTCCATTGAGGGTTTTCTTGGATTAATTTTTTCCAATGTTCTGGAGGCCATCGTTTTAACTTATATGAAGCAGAGGGTGCTAAGGCAATTAGAGGGAGTTGGGGGTTTTGGGTATTGAGAACTTTCTGAATTTTATTTGTTACACTGTCTATAAGCTGTGAAGAAAAAAAGATTTGAGGGACTGAGGGAATTTCAGAGGAGATCCCCCATTGAGTGAGTGGTTGGAGTAAAGCTAACTGTCCAGGGTAAGGTTTGGGATAAAGGTTAATATGAAAACGGAAGAGTAAAAAACGTTTCCAACGGTAGGTTGGGCGACGTAGAAATTTTCGTCCTTGAATTTTAGCCCATAAGCCCCAGGGGCCATTTAATAACCAGTGAATGACATGTGAGCGTAAATTATTATGGGCATCGTAAATATGGCTGTAGTTTTCTTGTTTTAATTGTTTTATTAATTTTATAAGCCCAGAGAGGCCTTCTTTTTTACTAAGGCTCCAAATTCGGTGTATATTAGGGTGATGACTTAAAGTGGCGGTGTATTCTTGTCGAGTGACAAAGTGGATTTCAGCCTGAGGAAAATGATCTTTCAGTGCTGAGGGAATACTCAGTGATTGGATGACATCACCAAAACTAGAGAATCGAATGATGAGAATTTTTTGTTTTTTCTCCATAGAGGTTTATTTTAAATAAAGGAAGGTGTGGTGTCTACTATTTAGGCTAAAGGAGAGCCAAAAGCTGCAAATGAAAAGATCATCCAGCCGAGAGCTGCAATCATGCCTGTAGATGATTTATCAAAAGAAACCATAAAAATAAGTGATAAGCTAAGTGAGCAGAGAGTAACCATTTTTTTTCCTTGTTAAGTTACTATTGTATAGAGCAAAGACCATTCCATTTTTAATCGTGTAAGTACTTGTAATTCTATGATTAGTAGAGTGTCTTAAAGTGAGACTTTGATGAAAATTGAAAAAAATAACAAAAAATGTCTAATTTGTCTGAATAATTATCGAAAATATTATTGAGTTTAGAAAAGCGATGGAGATGGGGAAATATTGGCAACGTCAGGCATTGGCTCTACTGACTTATGATGTTATTAGACAGCATAATATCTGGCAAAAAAGACATGCAGTTCCATTCGTTTCATGACATAACTCTTCTGATATTAGGAGTGTTTTTCGTTGATTTGGTCATTGATTTTTATATCTTATGTAAGTCTTTTTATTTTTGGTTTTCTCGATAATATTCGTGGCCCTTTATTTCCTGATATTGTGGATTATTTTAAATTAACTGATAGTCAGGGAGCTTTTTTTTTCTCTATTGCTTCTTTAGGGTCTTTTTTAGGTGGATTATTGGCCAAAAAATTATTGTCTTTTTATGATCCCTGGCATGTAAATCAAGGAGCGTTATTTTTTCTTTTTTTAGGTATTTGTGGAATTGGTTGGGTTAAGAACTATGAACTAGTTCTCATTTTTTCAGTTATTTTTGGCGTGGGGCTAGGAATTTTAGGAGTCACAGTCAATGTGATGGTTCAGAGAGCGAGTTCCGAAGATAAACTGCGACAATTGATGTCTGGCTTGCATAGTTGTTACGGGCTAGCAGCTTTATTAGCTCCTTTTGCAGCAGCTTATAGTTATAGAGAAGAGATCTCTTGGCAAATGATGTTGATGGCCATTTCAGTTATGCCCTTGTTTTTGATATTTGTAGTTTTTTTGAGACAAGGTAATATCGCAGACGGGAAAAAAAGTGGTCTAAATAATTTATCAGAAAAGATAAAAAATCAGAGTTTAAAATCTTGGCTTTTTGTTATGGCTTGTGCTCTTTATGTATCTAGTGAATTAGCTGCATCAACTCGTTTGGCTCTTTATATGAGAAGACAGGGGGAAACCCCTGAGGTGGCTTCTTATTATGTTTCTTTGTTTTTTTTAGGCCTTTTGATTTCTCGATTATTATTTATGAAAGAGCTTAAGTTTTCTAATTATTGGGTGATTTTGGTGTCATCTCTAGCGTCTATTTTTGTTTGGTTACTAGGGCTTTGGGTTGATCCTTTGTTTATTTGTCTGACAGGTCTAACGATGGGACCTATATTCCCCGTATCGATGGCTTATGCTAAAGAACTTTTTGGTAATGGAGCTGACCATGTTGTTGCTTATTCTATTTCAATGATGTCACTGGCTGTTGTTATTATGCATAGCTTAATTGGTTGGTTGACTGATATATGGAATTTACGTTGGGCATTGCATTTGGCAGCTGGGGTATTAGTAATACATGTATTTTTAATATTGATGTTATCTGTTAAATTAGAGGAGAAGAGGAAGTGTTAGAAAAATTAGATGTCCCAGTCTCTCTTCCTTTAACTTATTATAAAGATGAGAAAACTGAATCGATGACTCAAGAGAATTCTTCATTGTTTTTAGTACTTCATGGATATAGGGAAAACGCGACTATTGCTAGAGGAGTATTTTCCTCTCTTTTGTGTCAATATGGGCGAGCCCTTTATGTAGATGGGCTCTTTCCTGTGCCTCGTAGAGGAGAGAAAGGATGGGAGAAGTTTTACGGTTGGTATTTCTACGATGAGAGGCAGAAGCAGTATTTAGTGGATATGGAGCCTTCTATAGAGGCCTTAAAGTGTCTTGTTAAAAAGAAGCATGATACTTCACTTCCGATAACTATTATTGGATTTTCCCAGGGAGGTTACTTGGCCCCTTTTGTTGCTGAGACCTTGTCAGATCATGGTATTACGGTAAAAATGGTGATAGGTATTGGTGCTCGTTTGCGCACAGAAAACTGGTTGAAACAGAAGCCTAATTTCCCAATCTATTGCTTACATGGGGAAGACGATGTCATTGTGGAGCTAAAGCGGGCACAAAAATGTTTTCAAGATTTCTTAAATCAAGGAGGACGAGGGGAGTTTATAGCTATCCCTCAAGTAGGGCATGAAGTGAATAGTGAAGTTTTGCAAGTGCTTAAGGGGTTAATCCACTCATAGAAGAAATAAAAAGGAAGATAATTTGCAAGAGGATATAAAATTTTATTTAGTTATACCAGTTGGTTTTGAATCTTTAGCCTTGGAAGAGTTACACTACTGGTGGCCTCTTTTACAAAGGTCAGCGGTACTTCCTTTTCCTTTGGTCGATAAAAGTAAAGGGGGCTTAGAGTTTTCTTGTGATAAAAATATAGGACTATTTTTGAACTGTGTTTTAAAAATTCCTTCTCGTATACTTTTGCGTTTAGAGTTTTTTACAAGTAAGAAATTTCCTCATTTTGCAGAGCAAATAACTCAGATCAATTGGCGTCGTTTCTGGAAAAAACCACCAACTATTAAAGTGAATGTGAGCTCTCATGGGTCAGCTCTTTATACTAAAAAACGAATTGAGGAAAGCTTTCGTCAGGGCTGGCGGGAGCATTGGCAAGGTGAAAATCAAGTAGAGGGCGAGCAAAGTATCTTTGTTCGTATTGTGGATGACAAAGTAACAGTGAGTTTGGACACTTCTGGTGAGCATTTACATCGCCGAGGGCAGAGAGCTTATGTTGGGACGGCTCCATTGAGAGAAAATCTAGCTGCAGCTTTATTATGGGCTATGATAAAAGAAAAAGGTTTTAGTGGAATGGGGGAGACATTTTTAGTAGACCCTATGGCTGGAGCTGGGACATTTATGTTGGAAGCCCATGACTTATTTAAATTAAAATCTTCTCGGCACTATAGTTTTCAAAAATGGTGTCAGAAGTTTGATTTGATGGAAGAGGACCTTTACTGGCAACAGGAGGCTTTTAAGGGTTATGAACTTTGGGATGTGGATAATCAGATGTTGAGTGTGATAGAGGAAAATGCACAGAGAGTTTCCAAAAATGTTTATCAGTTGTGTTGTAAAGATGTTTTTCAAGAGAAAATACGAGCTGTTGATGAGGCAAAAAAATGGGTGATCATTAACCCTCCTTATGGAGAGCGGATTAAAATAAAAGGGAGTTTATTTGAATATTATAGTCGGTTATGTTCTCAAATAGATAATTTATGGGGAGCTGAAATGGCAGGAATTATTTTACCACGCAGGGTATCTGTTAAAAAATTAGAGCTTCCATTGAATTGGAAACACAAAAAATCATTATTTTTTGATAATGGGGGTATCTCGGTTGGATTCCATATTTTTTTAAGAACCAATTCATTACAATAAGAGTCATTTTTTGTAGAGAAAGTAATGAAAGAGAAAGAGATTCGTATTTTTTATAAGTGGTATTTATTCTGGTGTCTTTTCTGTTATGAATATTTTAGATGAGCTGTTAAAGAATTAAAAAAGCCTGTATTTTTTGTACAGGCTTTTAAGTTTAAACAATAATATGTTGAGTTTAGAATGGAATTTCTTCAGAAGCGTCAAATGTTGGTTCTGGACCAAAGCTACCAAAGTCATTACTATCATTTTGTGCGTTTGTTGAATTGTCTCGGGAGTCAGATTTTCCGCCTATAAACTGAATAGTGTTAGCGACGATTTCTGTGGTGTAACGTTTTTGTCCTTGTTGATCTTCCCAAGAGCGGGTTTGTAATCGCCCTTCAGCATAGACTTCACGCCCTTTTGCAAGGTATTTTCCGCAGATGTCAGCTAGTTTTCCCCAGACAACGATACGGTGCCACTCGGTTCTTTCTTGACGGTTACCGTCTTTATCGTTCCAATTTTCACTAGTTGCAACACTGAGACGAGTCACTGTTTGTCCGTTAGAAACACTACGAACTTCAGGATCAGTTCCTAGACGCCCTACAATAATAACTTTATTTACTCCTGCCATATTTCCCCTCCAGGTGATATCAGAGTCCACGCGGACCCCCGCAAAAGCTCATAGGTCTCAACCATTGATGGATAAGTCAATGGCAAATCTTTTGAGAGGAATCTAATCGACGACCAGGCGCATTATCTCTGGTTTTTTATGAAGCATAGTAGCAGGTTGTGTTTATGTCTAATCTTATTCAATTACAGCAAGGTAGTAAATCATACGGCCCCAAGCCTCTGTTTTCTGATGCAAATTTTTCTATTAATCAAGGCGAGCATGTAGGCGTTATTGGTCCTAATGGGGCTGGTAAGTCTACGTTATTTAAAATTTTAATTGGTGAAGAAGAATTGGATTCTGGTCAGGTGATTCAATCTCGTCAATTACGTTTAGGGTATTTAGCTCAAGAGGTGAACTGGGGGCCAAGCGAAACTGTTGAAGATTATTTATCACAAAATAGTTTAATGCCTCTTTGGGATCTTAAAAAATTAGGGCAAGGGCTGGGCCTTACTGAAGAGTTATTTTTAACTCCTATTCAGTCTTTAAGTGGTGGCTATCGCATGCGCTGTAAACTATTATCTTTAATTGGGCAGCAGCCCAATCTGATGCTTTTGGATGAGCCTACGAACTATCTGGATTTAGAAACTTTGTTAGTATTAGAGAATTTTCTGGTGGATTTCCAAGGAGCTTTTTTATTGATTTCCCATGATAGGGAATTTTTAAAGAGAACGACAGGTCATATTTTGGAAATTGAACAGGGAAATATTTGTAAGTTTAATGGTAACATTGATGATTACTTTGAGCAAAAAGCTCAATTACGAGAATTAATGAGCAAGCAAGCCCTTAGTGTGCAGGCTAAGAGGAAAGAAATTCAGGACTTTGCTGCAAAATTTGGAGCTAAGGCAACCAAGGCAAAGCAAGTTCAATCTCGTTTGAAACAAATGAAAAAACTAGATAGGGTGGAAATTAAATCTTTACCAATAACAGCTAATATACGTTTGCCTGATCCGCCTCATTTTGGAAAAGTTCTTATGAAAGTGAATGGGGCTTCCATGGGGTATTCTGATCATGTTGTTTTATCACAAGTGTTTTTTGAGTTAAAAAAAGAAGATCACATAGGAATTGTTGGTTTTAATGGAGTGGGAAAGTCTACGTTATTAAAAAATCTAGCAGGCCTTTTAAAACCTTTAACTGGAGATGTGACTTTTCGTGAAGGAGTTGAAGTTGGCTATTTTGCGCAACATGTAAGTGAGCATCTTGTGGGAAAAGATACAGTTTTAGAGTCAATGGGGACTTATGCGGCCAGTGATGTGACTTTACAAGACCTAAAAGATTTGGCAGGGGCTTTGATGTTCTCAGGTGCGGATGTGAACAAGAAGGTCTCCATGCTTTCGGGAGGGGAGAAAGCTCGTGTAGCTTTAGGGCAAATTTTGGCTAAAAAAACACCAGCTCTTATTTTGGACGAGCCGACGAACCATTTGGATTTTCATACAGTAGAAGCTTTAACTCAGGCTTTACAAAGTTATAAAGGGGCTGTGATGGTTGTTAGTCATGACCGTGGTTTTATTAAAAGAGTGGCTCGTAAAATTCTTGAAATACGTGATGGGGAAGTTCATTTGTATTCAGGTGATTACGATGAGTATCTTTGGAGCGTACAAAAGGGAGTTATGGGCTTATTTTCTTCTGATATGGAAGTTGAGAGAGTTAATAAAAAACAAAATGAAGAGAAAGGAGACTCTCGGCAAAAATTTAATTATAAGGAGGCTAAAAAGAAATGGGAGAAAAAACGTCGAGAATTGGAGAAAAGCCTTAAAGATTTAGATAGAGAAATGGAAAAACTCCATAAGCAGGTAGAAATTTGTAATAATCAGGTGGTTTCTAATCAGCAGAATGAAGAAGTCTTAGTGCAATTATCTCATTCGCAAAAACAATTAGAGAAATTAGAGGAGCGCTGGTTGGAATTGCAACAAGAATTACAAGAAACAAAAAGCAACCTAGATAAATTAAAATGATGAGCGCAAAAAATTTGAATCATTTAGTAAAAGATAGTTTTTATGATGTGGCGAAGAGCCCTGTTGGAGATCTTTGGTTAGTTGCTTCAGAAAAAGGTTTGCAAGCAGTGATGTGGGGTCGTTGTTTTCGCGATAAAGAATACAAGGCTGTTGTGTCTTCTGTGCGTCGAGATGTTCATGCTGATATTATTTGTCAAACTCGTCAGCAATTGAAGGAGTATTTTTCTGGTGAGCGTAAAGAATTTGATCTGTCTCTTCATCTAGAAGGCACAGATTTTCAACAGAAAGCCTGGCGAGCTTTGTTGACCATTCCTTATGGGAAGACTATTTCTTATCAAGGGCAAGCAGAAAAATTAGGAGATAAAAAGAAGAGTCGTGCAGTGGGAATGGCTAACTCTCGTAACCCCATATCTATAATTGTTCCTTGTCATAGGGTCATTGCTAAGAGTGGAGAGCTTACTGGTTTTGCCGGAGGTTTGGATGTTAAGCAAACTCTTATTGATCATGAAGCTCGATATTTAAAGCTGTTATAGAAAATAGATATTATTAAATGATATTAGATATTTAATTTAATAGTGCGCTCACTGTAATTATTGCAAAACATAAGGGAGTAGAGTTTTGCCTTCCCGGTCTTGGTAAAAATAGGTAGATGAGGGATGTGCATTAGTTATTAGGGGGGCGATACTTTGAATATCTCAACGAGGTCTATTTCGGCCTATATTTTTCTTATATTTTCGTTTGTAATATCAGGTTGTTTAACTAAAAGTCAGCAACCTAGCCATATTTTTGCAAATAAGCTCCTTCCTAAGGCTTTAGAAGAGAAAGCTAATCCAAAGGTCGATGTTCCTTTTAGAGATAATCAACAAGATAAAATAACTATTGCTGTTATTGATAATGGTGTCGATTACACAAATCGTCTTTTAAAAAATAGAGTTCATTATACAAGAGATGCCAAAGGTGAAATAATTGGTGTGGGATATGATGTTCTAGGAAAGGATAATTACGCTCACCCTAATTTGATTGATGGAGGTGTTTTCTCTTTCGGAGCTCGAGACATTAAGGATCAAAAAATTGTAGATCCTTTTGACCAACCAATTCAGCTTCTTTTAGATCTAAATCAAGAATTTGTACAAAATTTAATTGAAAATATTAAATCGACTCGAGGTTTAAGCTCTTCTGTTTTTGCAAGAAGTATTGGTGAGCAAAGTATAAGTTTGGTCTATGTTTATATGTTGTTGAAATATGGGAATCTTTCTGCGGAGAATTTATTAGAATCTCGTAAACTTTATATCGAGAAATTTAAAGATCAAAATATTGCAAAACCTTGTTTGGAATATATAAAACTTTCTGATTTGAAGAAGAAAAAATGTGTAAAAGAATTGAAGATGTCTTTAGGGATTGCAGGGTTTAAGAGAGCTTTTCATTTTAACCCTTGGGTAATGGGCACAGAGTTAGGTTTTCCTATTATTGTCGATCTAGAAGGTGATGAAACCCTTATGGAATTTTATTATTTCCCTGAATTTCTTCAGGCGATTGAGCGAGCCTATAAGGAAGTGGCTGAAGACTTTGAAGAAGCTTATGAGAGTTATTATAAGTATCATTTTGAAAGGTCTTCAGACGGAGATGAATCAAGAAAGAAGTTAGATGGTAATCTCATGAAGGATATTCATCGTTATATTTATAACGGTGTTTTTGGTTATTCTCATATGGATCCTATTAAAAAATATCGTTTTGCTTTTTGTCAGCAGTTAACAGAGGAAGAGTATGATTTTTTCCATTCAAAAGTAACTAATCAATCTAGTAAAGAGAAGTTTGTCAAAAATAAAGTAAAGTCTCTTTTTGCAATTGCCGAAAGTGTCGATACCTATCTATTAGAGCGCCCAGGAAACTCTTTAAAAGATAAAAAAAGAATTGAGGAACAACTTAGGTCTTATCCGAGAATGAAGATTTTCCTGACCAGATCTCTACTTAATAGAGATGTGAAAGAATTATCTTGTGAAATAAATGAAGAGAAGAGGGGAAATCGTTTTTGGAAACGGTACACTGAATTTTTTGAAAAAGCTCATAGTACTTATTTATCAAAAACGAGTCATTCTCAATCTCACGGAACCCATGTGGCAGGAGTTATTGCTGCGCAGAGCTCTAATATTGAAATTTTACCTGTACGGGTAGTGACCTCGGCACTTGAAAGTATAAATAAAGAAAATGAACAAACTTTCGTTAGAACAATGGAGGGTTTAAAGCAATGGCTACAGCATCCAGCTGTTAAGGCAATGATCATAAATAAGTACTCATCTGCATTCAATATTACTGATGGAACAACTGATGGAACAACTGAGAGAATTTACTCTTTGTTATATGGTGAGCTAGAGATAAATAGAGATGAGAATATTCTTAATTATATGTTTATTAATCAAATGATTGATGCCATTCGTTATGTTGGAGAGGAAAAAGTTAAAATTGCAAACATGTCTTTGGGGACAGCTTTTTCAAAGAAAACTCGGTCGGCAGGTGATGGTCCTGAGCCGACCTTAGAAGAGGCAGTTACGAGTCTTGGTTTTGAATTTTTGAAATATAAAGTGGGAAAGGCAATTCAGTCTTATGCCAAAAATACTTTGTTTGTGATTGCTGCTGGGAATAATGGTAATTGGATTGATGGCATTTCGAGAAGTGCTCTACCTTGTGATGTTTCTTCTCCTACATTGAAGTCTTATTCTGATCTGGGGGAAGTTCCTAATAATCAGTTGGATAATATTCTTTGTGTAGGAAGTGTTAGTGCTAAAGGAGAATTTTCAGCTTTTACTAATATTCTTTTGACTGAAACGCCAATGATTTTTGCTACGGGTGAAGCAATTCAGTCGACAATGAAAGAGACTGACTGTACGGGAGCTAATCAGATCTATAGTTATCGTTTGGGAGAAGACCCTAAATTTTCTACTATTAGTTTATATAATAAAAATGATAAACAGATGCTAATTGATTTGGGGTGGCACAAAGAGTCTAACTCGGAAATGGATGCATTTATAAAGCAGTTGAACTCTAGGTTGTTAATAGAAATGCCTAATTTAATTAGCACAGGTAAACAACATTTTTGTCTTCGTCGTTATAACTCTGATGCTCGATTGTCAGGGACATCGATGGCTAGTCCTGGTGTTGCAGGTTTTATAGGAGCCTGGTTACTTGATAAAATGAAGAGTCATGCTCTAACACAAGAAGATATTTGGCATCATCAAGATTATAAACCTAAAAAAATAATTTCTCGTATTACGGCTGAGAGTCCTTCTTTGGGAAATAAGCTCTTGAAGGCAGTGAGGGTAAAAGGTTTGAAGTCGTACAAGAGCTTATTGGAAACTCACAACGAAGACGGTCTGAAGGAGAATCAGACAAGATTTATTATATTTAACTGAGTTTACTATTAAAAGTACTAGAAAAATGAAAAATCTTGCACGATTCACATTGTTTATTTTCTGATCAATGAGAGACAATTGTTGTTTGAACTCTATATGTTAAGTGTCCAAACTTACATAAGTACCTAAATATACCGGGTTATTCACCTATTTTTTTGGTTCAAAATTTGTATAACAACTAAATGAGAGAAAACTCTATTTTGGAGAGGTACATAGTGAGTTTTTATAGAAAGATGAAAAAAAGGCAGCCTATTTGTTTTTTCATGGTTCATTTTGTCATGATTTTTATTCTTGTCCCTATGGCGATGTTTGGATGTACTAAGGAAGGTCGTCAGGAAGTAAGAAAAAACCATATTCAAGACATAGCTGTTAAGGATAATGGTTCGGTAAAAGAAGACAATAAGCAATTCCAGACTCCGGTTACTGGAAGGCCTGAAGTTGCTCCCGTAGATATGTGGCGCTTAATTAAAGATTTTTCATATAATCCTATTTATCTACAAACGGTGACAGAATTTGATGAAAAAGAAGTAGATGTGAAAGATATTGAAGAACAATTCTACGCTATGGGGGAAATAGAAGTTTTAAAAATGAATGTATTACTTGAGGATTTGGTTAAGAGTGAAAAATTCAAAACTTTCTTCTGTAATTTTAGTTTTGATTGTAAAACGAATATTCATGTTACAAATAGCTTTGGACGTAATCCTTATCTTTTGATGCAATACGATTTTGATTTAGAATCGCTAGAGAAGGAGCCTGTTTTTTTAAAGAAGAGCCGTGTTTATAAGAAAAGCGCTGAAGATCAATTTGATGGTGCCACAAGTGGCTGCCTATTAACTCAAGGTGACAGTGAGGCTTTACAGGACTACGCAGTGAGTACTCAGAAGAGGATCGTAAGGGTACATAGTCCTAAAGGGGCTGCGGCACTTATTGGCTACCCATTGCGTATTCATTATGACGGGGAAGAGTTGGTTATGGATGTTGCAGCTGCCGATATGGTTTTACGATGTAAAGGGATGAGGAACTTAACTGATATTTTAAAGCATGTTCCCAGTGGGCTAGTAACAGGGATAGCCTTGGAGAGGCAGTAGGTCATTTTAAAAGTGCTTTATGAGGAGTCGGTGTTAGTGGGTTTTTTCTTATATTAAATCTCTTGAGATGAAAGATAATTAAGAAAAAGAGGGTCAATAAATAATTAGCGGGTTCGGCTCATTTTTGGTGGAGCTCCAAATCGTGGTCCTGATATTTTAAGAGCATATCTTTGAGCTCCTCCCGGGCCTTTTGATTTATACTGATCAAGAAATGATAAGAAAAGCCCGGCTCTTTTAGAAAAGCCTTCTTTAACAACTAGATCGATTGTAAAGCTGTAAGAGCCTAGGATAGGTACAATATTTTGACCTCGGCGCGTGAGGCTCATGGCCATCGAGCCATTAATGTTACCATAAAGTTCATCTTGGTTGTTTCCCAGCTGAGCTTTTGCAATTTGAAATTGACCATCTTTAAGTTTTCCGGTGAGAGAGAGTTGTGAAAGTTGTAAATGAGGAAGGGTTAAGGGGCCCATAGGAGTATTGACGCTGGCCGGAGGCAGAGCAAATTTTCTAATCAATATTTCCATATCTCCGTTAGGTTGTTCATGGAAGTCAGGATCTAAAGTCACCACGGAACTCAAGTCTGACAGGCCCTGAATGGGGATGGGAAGAGACAAAAAATTTGTTAATTGCCCCAGAGAAAGTTTTTGACCTGTGATTTGAATTTTTTGTTTAGAGCTTCCTTTTTCAGTTGTTCCAGCCCCTTTTGCAGAGACCTCCAATTGCCCGTTGAGAAACCCTTTGGCTTTGGCTGATCCTCCAGGGTTGAGAGCGAGTAAGCTGGGTATGTTAGGGGTGAAAATTAGTTCATCAGCCTTAATTGGGGGGAAGCCACTTGCTTCTAGAGAGAATGTTTTAAATTTTATTCCTGGACTAGGTGAAAATGAAAGGTTCATTTTATCAAATTGGAAGAAAATTTTTCCTTGAGTGAGTTCATTGGCTTTAGAGGATATCCAACCATTAAGGTCGTTGGTTGGAAATAAAAAGATAAAGGAAACAATAGTTGAAAGGATAAAAATGAAAATGACTTTTTTATTTTGTCGTAACGAAGACAATAGGGCTTTGATTTTGTCGATAAGTTCTGACATTTTATTTACGCCCTCGTCTTCTAGATCGTGGCTTACGTGATTTTTTATTCTCTGACTCTAGTTTTTGTGGCGGTAATCCCAGGGAGACAATAGTGTAGGTGGCATCTGAGTAGCCTTTATCTTCTGTGTTAGGGGAAATGGTCATGTCTTTGAGTTTTATATATCGATTCATATTTGAGAGTTGGTAAGCTATATTAACGATTTGTTTAAGGTTTACCTTGGCGATGGAGACTTGAACAGATTGTTGATCGATAGATTTAGGGATTAAATGAGAGTTTTCTGTTTCAAAAGAAGTGTTTTTGACTCCTTTGATCTGTTCAGGAATAAGGCGTGCCGATCTTAAAATAGATTGAGCTCTTCCTTCTAAAGCAGATGAGGGCATGGGTGGAGGGATAGAAGGGGCATTGTCAAGTTGACCTGATTTTAAAAGGTCACTTATGAGCTGTTGTTTCTCAGTAAAATTCTCTTCAAGCTCTAGGGAACCATTAAAGTTAGCAAGAGGTATAGAAACGAGAAGGAAGATAATGATTCCAGTAGAAGCAAACAAAATGAGCTTTTGTGTTCTTGGAGGAAAGTTCTCGAAGCGTTCTTTTGCTGAAATATAAAAAGAAGACTCTTGTACAGTACTGGAGAAAATTTGCCAGCGATCTTTTAGTTGTTCCTTTAGGTCTTCTAAATTCATTGCTTCACGCTCTTTCTATTGTATTTAAATTTAAAAGCAAAAACGGCTTTACCAGAGGACGTTGACTTTAGAGAATTAAAAGACTTTATTTTTTTATTAGATGAAAGTTTTGTTAAAGCTCTTTTGATAAGAGGAATGTCTTGCCTTCGAGCATGGCCCTGGATGGCGATGTTATTATCTTTGATTTCAACATGAGTTATGTCTAATTGTGAGCGACGTTTATCAGGTAGGGAGTCATTTATTTTTTTGAAGACATCTAGAGCTGAAGGAAGACTTTTGAGGTTTTGGAGTTGTTTTTTCTTTTTAGCAATAGATTTTTTATTATTAATAAATTTGCGAATATTGGAGTTAGAAGCGCGACGTGATGAAAGTTTGGCTATGGACTTTGCTTGTTGCGTGACGACTGTATCTGTTCTTTGGTTTAGAGACTCACTTGAGGTTTGGCGAATAGTTGCATAAACAAAGAAAATTAATAAGGCTGTGGCGGCAAAAGCAACTGTTGGGCGCCATTTTTCCCAAAAAATCTTGAAAGCTTGGCTTTGTTGAGCGAATTCTTCTTTTAAGAAATTAATAGCAGGGTTTCGAGGAGTTTTTAATCCTTCAATGGCTAGGCCTAAGGCAATGGAAAACTTAGCTTCTTCTTTAGCTGACACTTTAGGGTAAGAAGGATCGGTATGTGAAAGATAACGAAGTGTATTGCAAGGAATTTCTAGTTGTTGTGTTAGATAAGGGCCTAAATTTCTGACTTGGCTGGCTCCACCGGTGAAGTAAAGAGCTTTAATGTCAGCATGGAATTCACTTTGAATATCCATAAAAAATAGGCGTAAGGAGCGCCCCAAGTCGTTAATAGATTCACTGATAATATTTGAAAAAGTGACCTGGTCTTCAGTGGCTCCTTCATGATTAATTAAAACGAAGGATTTTGTTTTAACTTCTTTAACGGCTTCTATATAAGGGAGGTCATAGTTTTTAGAAATAGCTTCGATAATATTTTGTCCGCCCCATAGAATAGATTTAGCACTGACAGGGGTTTGCGTCTCTTTGTCATAGAAAACAATAAGAGAACGTAAGTGACCAATATTGAGGATAGCTTGCAGC
Organism: Armandia brevis; assembly: GCA_035585475.1. NCBI lineage: Eukaryota > Metazoa > Annelida > Polychaeta > Opheliidae > Armandia > Armandia brevis. Next base: position 54,626 of record JAXGGS010277731.1, on the reverse strand, counting down.
TCTTTTTTAGGCTCGCTGACATTGCCATCGTTGTCCATATTAAAGGAGGATGCTTTGTCGGCAGGAGGCTCTTGCCATTTCTCAACTAAGTTCCCCAGAGACATACCATCGATACTAAGGGTGTGTGGGGTGATCTGCATGTCTTGGCAAAAATTCAGAGTATTTTGAATTTCTTCTTTGGGGCAAGCGCAGGCGTAAACTTCGGTTGTCGGGCCTTGGGTTTGGATTATTTTGGCGTCAAAGACGGCCTCATTTTGTGAGAACGGGATGTCCTCTTCTAATTCAAAAGGAAGGCTGCGAAGGATTTTTTGTTTTTCTTTAAATGGGAAGCTTTTTAAACGCCCACTGGTGAGCTCCTGTTTAATTCCTAATATAAATCGTGTGTCAGTCGGATCGTAACTTGTAACAAGTTTTCTAAGGAATTCGAGAACTTCTAATTCGGAGTCACGATTTGGGTCAGGATTTAAGCTGTGTTCAAAAAGACGATCGATAGCAGCACCCTTAGAGCGGTTGCTGATTTCGGCGATCTTGATGCTGGAACTTCCAATGTCTATGCCGACTGATTTCATACTCTTATTGTTCTACTTTTCAAACCAAAAGACAACTCTTGGGCGTCCTTTTGGTGGAGGCTCAGGGCTGGGGCTTGGTGAAGGAGTCGGTGTTGGAGTAGGGCCTTTTTTACCAGAGGCGGAGCTGGGAGTGGGCGTTGGAGTGGGCTTTTCCTTGTCTACAAAGTCTTGTAAGCGTTTTTGAATTTTACTAAGATTGTACACAATGGCAGTGATTTCTTTACTAGATCTAGCGAAGGAGCCAGTGCTTGTAATTATAAAATTATGCGCAGCATCAGTGTTAATAGGTATTTTTTCGTCGTCATTTTGGTTGAGAGACACTCCTATTTCTTGAGTCATGAATTCTAGGAAGTCCTTCTCGTCTTTGAAAGGCCCGTGGAGTTTAGGGTCTTCTCGATATTCGATAATTCTGTCCGCCAGTTCATCTGTGATTTGTGAGTTGAGAGATCGAAAGATTTCTTTGGTGGCCAAGTTGACATTAATGCCTTTAAGTCCATAGATGGTAACTCTAGGTGCAATAAGTTGATAGACTTTTTCATTTACTCCAGAGACTAATCGGAGTTCTTCTACTGTACGAAAAGCGCGGTTAGGGGGCCATTTACCCTCTTTGTAATCTCTGTAAGGAGAGGACTCGCTTCCTCCTCCTGAGGCTTCGTCGTCTTCATCGACCCAGTCCTGTATGTTATTCACTATTTGTTCAGGGTCGAAAGAGCTGTCATTGGCCCAGTCAGGGTTACTTTGTAATCTGTTATTAAGGAGGTTCAATAATTGTTGACGAGTCTTTAGTTTTAAAACTTTGGAGGGTGAATCTAAATCGTTGAGGTCTATTTTAGATCCTTCATTGCTAATGGTTGTGAGGTAAGAGGCTTTCATTAATGACTCTTTTACTGCGTCATTAATGGACTCAGTATCAATCCTCTGGGCTTCTTTTGGTATCACTGGTGGCCACACGAAAGGCATTTGCCAAATAGGATTTAGCATAGAACTACTAGAGCCTAGTGCTTTTCCGAATTGATGCATAGCTTTGTTGTAGATTTGAATTCGTAGAAGACTAAGTTCCATACCAGCGCGAGCTGCATAATAAGCTTTTAAATCATTAATTGAAGAAGAGGAAAGTTTGTATTCCACAGTTGTTTCGTAAGTGGTTTCCGTAACCATATAAGAGATTAAGGCTACAGCAGAGATAGCAATAATGAGTGCCATACCTCGTTCATTTTGTAGGAGGCGCACTGGTTGATCCGCTATCATTTCCTGTGTCTTCTTTTTCGTTATTAGGAAAACGAATAGGGACCGTAATTTGAAAAGAATGTTTTTTTGCTTTGTCATCATCACTCTCTTTAATAGTTAACGATATTTCTACAGCTTCTGGGAAGTGATTTTTTGTGGCAGCGTCTCCTCTTTCATCTGACCGCCAATCACTAGCCCAATCTTGCTTGCCTTGACCAAAATAACGGAGCTCAAATTCGGTAACATTCTCTAGGAGGACAATGGGGCGTCCGCCTTTCTCCACGTCTTCGTCAACGAGTGGGTTTGTTCGTCTCCACAGGCATTGACTTGTTTTATCTCCTTTTTGATTACGACAGCTGTCTAAGTAATAACCAACCTCAAGATAGTTGGCCTCAGGAGTATCTGAATAAATTCTTTTGTGGTTAAGGGTGACAAAATGGAGATAATTTTCTTGTCCAATAAAATGAGTTGCGGCGTTGTCAATAGGCGGGGGCGTCGTCGAGGGGGGAGGCTCTGGGCTCTTTGCGCTTGACCCGGAGTCCGGGCTACTTTTTTCGATACGTGAACGTAGAACAATATTAAGGTCTTTGTGGTGAAAAGCTTTTTCGATGTCTTGGCGGATGATGTTTAGGGTGTCACGAATAAGAGAAAATTTATCTAGATTGGTTTGGACTTTTTCTTTAGACTTAATTCCTTGAATGATACTTTGAGTGGTCATAATGGTGAGAGTGCCTAATATGGCAATGGAAATCATGAGTTCAATGAGAGTCATGCCTCGTTGATTCATTTTGTGGGAAGCCCTCCAAGATTTGGTAGACCTTGAATTTGTAGTTCTTGGTCAAAATCAACAAAGTAAGTGACGATGGATTGCTTGAGTTCTCTTTTGCCAAATTGTCCAATTACTGTGAGTTTAACTTCTTTAACTGATTTGCGTAGGGTTTCAGTTAATGTGGTGATCATGGCAACCATCATTTCATCGTTTTGTTCAGGGTCGAGAAGAGATGAAAGATTAGGGACGGGCATTTTTTTTGATTCTAATTGCCAGCGATATTTTTTGAAATTTTTGTTAGTGGTTTCAAAATCCCCTTCGTCTTCATCTGGTAGGCCGGAAACATTGCTTCGGTACTCGCTCTCTATCTCGATCATTTTTCTCTCGATAAGAGTCGAAATTTCAAAAGAGATTTTTGATTTACGAATGCGTAAGAGGTTACCTCCCCAGCTGTTGGCCATCAAGACGATGCCACCGGAAAGTATGACCATTGCGACAAGTGTTTCAATTAGTGTAAAGCCATTTTTGAGAGGAGAAGTTTTCATATTCAGTCTCTATCGCTCAAGTCTTCAAGGGGAATGTTTTTCTTTATGAGTGTAGCATGGCCTGTTAAAGGGTGGATGGCAACGGTCCAGTTGAGTTTTTTTTGGTTTTTTATGTGAATGGCTGATTCTTCGGCAAGGCCATTAGGGAAGTAATGAATATATCCTTTGCCTTTTTCGACAGGATTTTGGCGATAGATGGACTCTACTTGAGAGAAGATTACTTCGTCAGGGAGAGTAATAGGTTTCTTAAAAAATGTATTATCTACTTTGAATTGATTTTGGTAGTCTTTGATTTCTTCAGAGTCTAGGTCTTGGGCTTCTTTTTCGGTGAGGATTTGTGTATTGCCAGAGGCCGATTCGACCCAGTAAGAGTGAGAGGTCTCCTCGTCAGGATCTCCAATTTGTATGACCCAACGGAAGACTTTATTTTGTACGCGGGAAATTTTGTGGAGTTGTTTTGAGAGAAGTTGCATTTTTCTGACAATAGGGCGTATTTTTGTGTTCTTCTTAAAGAGATTAGGGGCCGAAACGGCAATAATTCCAGCAAAAATAGCTAAAACGATCATAATTTCGATAAGAGTGAAACCTTTATCGTTGTTGGAAGTATTTCTCTGGGATTGCATATAGAAAATTGTATATTGAAAATAATGGGAGAGTCATTGAAAAATGTTGAGCCTAAGAGTATTTTGAGAATAAATAATGCCGTAGAAGGAGCGAAGACTTTAATAAAAAGGGTAGGTTCAATGTCCTACCCTTTAGTTACTTTGATTTTTCTTGGTTATTTCTTATAAATTTGCTGAAGAAATATCTTTGTCGTAGCCAGAGCCGCCATCGCGTCCGTCTCTGCCTAGTGAAATGACCAGAGGCTCACCGCCATCCATTTCGTAGACAAACTCTCTCTTCCATGGGTCTTTTGGTTCTTTTTTAAGATATGGAGATGGTCCCCAGTTATCGCACTCATCTTCTGATGGAGCTTCAACTAAAGCTTTAAAACCAGAGTCTTGAGTTGGATAAACACCACAATCTGTATAGTACATGCCGAGAGCATTTACGATTTGTGCCACTTGAATTTTAGCTTGTTTAGTTTTAGCTTTATCTTGAGCTCCTGTAACTTGAGGCAGAAGAACAGCTGCTAGGCCACCTATAATCGCAATCACAATCATGATTTCAATTAAGGTCATCCCTTTTTCATTATTTTTTACTGAGTTTAAGAATTTATTTTTCATCGATTAACCACCTATATAATAGTAAAACTGTGCAATACTGAGGTATTATACTCTATAGGGAAGAGTTGTCGACCTTTGCCGGAGGTTGTTAGGATCTATCTCAAGTCTAGTTCATTCATTTTTTCGCTATTTATTTTTGATCTTTCCTGTTTAGCGAAAAATTAAATGTTAATTTAATATTGGAGCTTAGAGGGCTTTTATGCTTAAAGTTTGGATGCTCAGTTTTATTTAAAGCTTCAAGGGCAGCTTGGTCCAGGCGTTTGTGGCCGCTAGATTTAAAAATTTGTTTTCCTTGAATTTGACCGTTTTCCGAAATAACAATTTCAATGATAACTGTGCCCTCTTCATTCAAGTGGCGAGATAGTTTTGGGTAAATAGGTTGGATATCTCCAAAAGGAGAGGAGTCTCTTGCAACACCTTGAGTCTCTGAAAAAGTGTTTTTTTTCTTCGGTGTTTGCTTTGCGGGAAGTTTTTCCTTAATTTTATGATGGAGTTTTTTTTTCTGCTGATTTTCTACAAGAGTAATTTCAAAGGGTGACCCTCTTTTTACATTTAACTTTTGCTGGTGGGATCCTGATAAAACAATAAAAAAACCAAAGATCCCGTGCAAAAATATAGAGGTAATATAAGGAAGTATCACAATTCTATTCATCTCTTATATAGATACTTTTAATCCCGCATAAATAGCGAAAGGGGAAGTACCATACCCATCAACCTCTTCATATTTTTTATCCAAAAGATTTTCAATACGTAAAAAGGCGTCTTTATTTTTTGCCCACGAAAAGTTTATTGTAAGGTCTGCAATATCATGACTGGGCATGATAATCTTTGCAAAAGTCTCAGCGTCGAAGTCATCTCTTTCTCCCACGTGACGATAATTTAAGGCAAAGGATACATCTGAAAAAATGTTGTGCTTTAGACGAAGGTTCCATGAGTTCATGGGACGTCGAATTAAATTTTCGTCAATAGTTTTGTTTTTAAAAGTCAATAAATGTGTGTAGTGACCGGAAAGGGACCAGCGAGAAGAAATTTGTGAGCTGAAGTTAAGCTCTAAACCGCTCGTCTCGGATTCAGCAATGTTGATTGATTTAAAAGTTACTGGGTCGTAAGAAAATAAATTCTTGAAGTTATTTTTAAAGTAAGTCAACCCAACATTATGGTGTCCATCGTCAAAATTTTGTTGAATACCTATATCGAAACTCTGAACGGATTCAGGTTTGAGATCAGGGTTTCCGTAAGAGAAGTCAAAGAGTTGAAAGAGACTAGGGGTTTTAAAGCCGCTACCAACACTAGCAAGTAGGCGAGTGTCAGTGGACTCTATTTTATACCCTGGCGCCAATCTGAAGGTTGTTGAATCGACTTTGCCTTTAGAATGATTGTCATGACGAAGTCCGGTTGTGACAAACCAATTGCTCCAGTTATTTTGAGATTGAACGAAAACACCTTTTGTGTTTGCGTTGCTGCGAGTAAGAGAGTCGGCTTTCCCGGCCTCTTCCTCGAATTCAAAACCCAAGGTAAGCGTATTAGAAGAATTTAGGTAGTAGTTATTTTGCAAGCCGATCTTTGTTTGTTGCCCTTCATATGTTTCTCTAGAGTCTGTGGTGCTAGACGCATCTGGTTCATTGCGATTTGTTCTTTTGGTGCTGCCATAGTTAACGTAAAAGATAGATTCTAAGTTCTCGTTAAAAAGAAAAGACTTATATTGTAATTTGGAAAAAAAGTGCTTTGTTTCATTGAACTTATTTGGATCGTCTTTATTTGAGCCGCCACCATTATCGAGTTCGCTTTTTGCATCTGTATATTTGATAAAAAATTGCACAGTGCTTTTTTTATCAATTTTTGAAGTCACTTTAAAAGAAGCATCAGCTTGGTGATGGCCATCTTCTTCAGAGTTACCATCTGTTTTGTTGGCTGCAGAAAAGCCTTCTGTAGATAGAAGCGAGACGGAGCTTGAGTATTGAATTTTATCAGTACCTGCTTGTAAGTTAAGGCCTAATTTTTGATAGGCAAAAGACCCACCTTCAATAGATAGGCTAGGAGTTAAGGGGCCTTTACTGCCTTTTTTAGTAATTACATGGACAACACCTCCGAGGGCATCAGAGCCGTAGAGTACACCTTGTGGGCCTTTAACGATTTCGATACGTTCAATATCATCGAAGTTTAAACGGGCAAAATCGAAAGCTCTTGTGGGAGACATTGGATCATTAATCTCAATGCCATCAATAAGAACTAATGTGTGCTCAGAGTTGGCCCCACGGATAAAAAGAGATGAGTTTTTACCGACACCACCCTGGTTGAATATTTCTATGCCAGCAGCGTCTTGGATAACGCGAACGATAGATCTGTGATCATGCCCATCTAGATCTTCGGCATTGATAGTGATAACAGAGCTGGCGATACGGTCATTGTTTGTTTCGATGCGGTTGGCGGTAACGTTAATCGTTTGTTGTTCATAATTGTCCCCAAAAGAGGGAGTACTGATAAGCAGTGAAATAATTAAGGTTGTGAATATAGGATTGTTTTTAGTCATGTCTCTGCCTCCGAGAGAAAATTACATCTTCTTGTGGGATGACCAGAGATATGCGAAGCCGCAGGGATTGATGTTTTGCTGGCAGCATCTATCTCTGTTCCGCGAAGAACGATGCTTTTGTTTAAGCTTGAGATTGGGGTCGGACTTTGCAGTCGATTTTGAGATCGAAACTGTTTTACCGTTCCGGGCGAGTCCTGGGATTTTACCAGAGTTCACCAATGCACAAGCATGTTAAAACCTTATAAACAAAGTTATTGAATGGAGTTATCTTTGTCAACTCCATTGATTTTATCTTGGTACTTCATAGGCAAAGTTAACTAGGTTTGCTTTGTCGACGAAGGGATAGGGGTTGTTGCTCTTGACTGAGGCCTGAGAAACGAAGGTAGATATCTAGACTAAGGCAGGGGAGTACATATGAAGATATCATCAATGATTTCTGGCAAGTTTGTTTAAAAGCTTTCTGATTTTATGACAGGGAATGAGCCCCAGAGAAAGGATGTTTTTTTTAGAGTTAAGAAAGACAGTCTGAGGAGTGAGCGGAGCCTTGATTTTCAAGTGATTTAGAAAATCGTTGTCGCCATAGTAAGCCGGTAAAGGCGATTGAAGCCTCTTGTACTCATTGCGAAGTTGTTGCTCTGTCGAAAAAGCTCCAATCAAGCGAATAGATACCTGCTTCTTTAGGCATTTTAATTCTTGGATTTGTTTGTAGCAGATCTGACAGTCTTTTTGAAATAAAATAAGGATGCTTGGTTTTGTTGGATTAATCTCTAAATTGATAGAGGAGGCATCTGAAAGACTTCGTAAAATTATATGAGAGTCGGCTAGTTGCGAGATGGAGAGAAGAGTAAAAAAAATAAGTGCTCTAATAAATCCCTCCAGAAATTTGATAATTAATAGGGATAATAAAATTTTGTCTTGTTAGGAGCTCTTTTGGCAATGGTTTAAAGCGGCGAAGTTCCTTTAATAGATGAAGAGCAGCATGATTAAGAGTTTTGTGTGGGGAGGATTGAGCAAGCTCAATGCTATGAAATTGACCGTCAGGAGTAATTTTAAGACGAACTTTAATATTGCCACTTTGTTTTAGCCGTAATGCGATTCGTGGGTAATGTTTGTGTTTTTCAATGTAGATATTAAGTTGTTGAACATAATTTAATCGAGCTTGTTTTGATTTTTGAGAGGGTGAGTTGGGATTGTTGCGAAAAGAGAGGGCTTTGGTTGATGTAAGTTTTTTTTTTATGATAGAGCTGAGTTGTTTAGTCTTAGTTTGAGAAACATCAGGGCGAGTGGTTTTGAACGGGGGAGGGTCTTCAGTCTGTGTTTTTGGCAAAGGAAAAAATTCAATAGCTATGGAAGTCTTGTCTTCTGGGTACTCCATAGGATTTGGAGGGAGAGAGAAAGACATTCCTAAAAATACGATAAGATGTAGAAAACAACTAATAAGCAAATAGCGCATAAAACCCTTGATTTTGCAAAATACTTGCAATAAGTAAGTGAATATCATTATTGCAAAAAAATAGCAATAGTAAAATGTGGAGGTTTAAAGTTATGAAAGAGGTATTGCAACTTATTATAATATCTAGCTTTTTTTTCAATGTTGCTTGTTCTTTACAGGTAGAGTCGCCTGTCTCCAAGGTAAATAAGAATGAGAAAAAACAAGAAAGTCCGAAGTTGGAATCAGAAGAGCATCTTAGCCTAATTTCATTGGCTTTTGAAGGTCGTGACCCATTTGGAGCTAAGTGTAACTTTTATCTTTCTCTTCTAGAGTATGAAGAAGAAGAAAATAATAATCATGGGCATGAGTTAGTTGTGCAACTAGATTATGTACTTCATGGTGAAAGGCCTCTAGATACAAAAGCTAATTTTTATATGTATAGTTTAAATGATAATCAATTCTTTGATATCGAAACAGATACTGAAGGCACAAGTCCAGTTTTATTATCTATTGTTCTCGATGATGAGGGAGAGAATGAGAGCATAGACCCTAATCAATTAGGTGAATATGAGCAGGAAGGTCATCTTTCACAGTCTTTACGCGTTGATTTTTTGGATATGAATGTTGAGGTCTTTGAAGAAACTCTTGAAGAGGCTCTTGAAGATAATTATATCTCTGAGACTGGCTTCAAGGTGTTAGATCAAATGAGTCGAGTTGTGGTGAAAACTAATCACAATGGACATTATGATTCGGTAGCGTGTTCCGGATTTAAACTGGTTGGACTACAAGAAGTCGATTTTGAATTAGGCACTGAGTACGACGATCATGATGGTGAACATGAGCATGATGATGAACATGATGATTAATCTGTAGTTGAGATATTTTTAACGGATCTATAAAATGCACATTTTTCGATACTTAATATTTTTGTTTTGTTTTTGGGTTTCTATTTTAGGGAAGACTCAAGAGGTCGAAGTTCCTACTGTTGTAATTGAGGGAGGATTAGGGGTTGAGAGTCCCGTGAGCCCTTTTTCTATTTTTAAAACAGAGAAGGTTTCGAAAAAAAAGCTTAAAGAATCTCAGCGTCAAACTTTGTCTGATTTAGTGAAGGATCAGGTGGGGGTTGAAAGTCAGGTTTATTGCTCAAACTGTGGAGCCAAAAGACTTACGATTAATGGCTTAAAGGGAGAGCACACTTCCATTTTAATTGATGGAGTTCCTTTACATTCAGCGGTGTCTAGTTTTTACGGTGTCGACAATATTCCGGTTAATGGGTTGGCAGAAGTGCAGGTCATGCGAGGGGCTGGAGCTTCATTAACAAATCCTGAAGCCATAGGCGGAACACTTAACTTAGTCACAGTAAACCCTCTAGACGTTAAAAATCAATATAGTACATCTATAGGTATTGATGACAGGTTTTATGGGAAAACTCAAAATCATCATTTACTGTATACTTTACGAGATAAAAATAAGCGTTGGGGAGTTACAGCTGGTGGGCAGATGACTCGCGCAGAGAACTGGGATGTAGATAAAAACAATATTGCTGAAATGCCTCAAAGGAGGAGTTATAGTGCGTTGTTAAAAGCTCGTACTCTCATTGGAGAAAAGCACGATTTGAGTTTGAGGTTAGGGCAATCAGCTTTGGAAATCCTTGGAGGTTCTAATCGTCCTAATAAGCCTCAACAAGTAAGGTCTCTTGCTGCACAAGAATCTGATTTCATTGATGGTAATGTGGAGAAAGATTTTATTGGTGACTCTTTTCAAGTGACTGATTGGGTAAATGTGAAACGTTTAGAAACAGCCTTGACTGGAACTTATTATGTTTCTAGTTCTTTGACATATGATTGGAAATTGGGTTTTGCTAGACAAGAACAGCAGGCTATTTACCAACATGGTTTTGATTATAGTCATGTTGATCATCTTTTTGTTGGAGATATGACATTCAAATGGGCGTTGAGTAATCAGAGTATTTTTACTTTTGGTGCTTTTTTTAAGGATCAACGTTTGCGTTCAGCATCGGAAATTTTATTTGAGCAATATCCAGAAAACGACGCTCGAGATATTAAAAAAGATAGTTTTAATTTTTCTTCTTATGCTTTTTACTTTCAATACAGTTATTTGTGGAGAGAGCTTTTGGAATTAGATTTTGCTTTAAGAGCGGATCAGTTAAAAATTAATTGGCTTGATTTAACAAATAAAATGAGCAAATTTATTTTAGCTCCAAGATTTCAGTTACTTCATAATATTTCACATCATTTGAGTCAGAGATTTTCTTATGGTTTAGGTTATCGAGCTCCATTGACATTCTTTGAATCTCAGCATGGAAATAATGAGAGTGGATATGAAGTTGATATCTCTGAATTGGAGAAAGCTCATTCATTGGTTTATTCTCTAAGCTTTAATAAGCCGACTTATTATGTGACAGGTGGATTACACTATACTCATTTGGAGAATATGGCTTATGGTTTTGAGGCTTTTAATCAACCTATTCGTTATCGTAATTCTGAAGAGAATTATGATATTTGGGTAGGGGATTTATTAGTGGGTTATAAGCCTATGAATGGTTGGCTGTTAGAGGCGAGTGTGGAATTTTTTGAATATGCGAAGGGTTATAAAGCTAAGCTGCCTACTGCGGCTATTGAAAAACGTTTACAGCTGAAGTCTTCTTTTGAGCGTGGAGATTGGAGCCATTCATTCCTTGCGAATATTGTTGGGGCTCGTGATCTTTCAAAATATGGGTCTTATCCTGAACATTATGTGAATCGTCATCAATCTTTTGAACCTCTTCTTGATTCTAATTTAGAATTGAAGAACCAGAAATCTCCAGCCTATTTTACTATAGATACATCGATATCTTATCAATGGAATCAGCAATTGATTTTAACAGCTAGTATTCAGAATTTGTTGAATTACACTCAAGCTGGGGTTGGAGATTCTCCTTCGGCTTGGCATTGGCATTTTAATCACAGTCACTATGATGGATTGCATACTTGGGGGCCGAATACAGGTAGGCAGTATTTTTTAACTATGAGTGGAGAGTTCTAGCCGGCTAGGTTGGTCATTTCAAACATGGGGACCATGATGGCGAGAACGATGATCCCGATCACTCCCCCCATAATAACGATCATTACAGGCTCGAGGATACTGGTCATACCATCAATTTTGTTTTTAACTTGGAAGTCATAGGCATCACTGACTTGTAGGAGCATATTCTCTAGCTCGCCTGTTTTTTCACCAATATTAATCATGTGAATAACAAGAGGAGGGAATTGTTCTGATTTTTTTAAGGGCCCAGCAACTGATTCCCCTTCACTGATATTGTTACGAGCATCATCAATTGCTTTAGCAATAATTTCGTTATCGACGACATTACGAACGATTCCCATTGCGGCTAGCATATCAACTCCTCCTTCTAAGAGAGTCGAAAGAGTGCGAGTGAAACGACTAATAGCGACAGTTCGATTCAAGGAGCCAAGGATGGGAAGTTTTAAAGAAATTTGATCCCATTGAGCTTGTCCACTAGGTGTTTTTTTCCAGTTATTAAAAATAAAATAAGAAGCTATGAGAATAATAAGTATGACATGCCAGTAAGAGACCATGAAATCACTCATGTCGATGATGGCTTTTGTGTACCAAGGCAGGACAAGCTCTGGGGTAGATTCAAATACAACAACCATTTTAGGGATTAAGTAAACAAAGAGAAACCCTAGCAAGCCCATGGTGACTAGCATCATAATAATAGGGTAGAGCATGGCTGATTTAAGTTTACTTTTTAAAGCAGATTGAGCTTCAGTAAACTCAGCTAGACGGATGAGGATATTATCTAAGGTTCCTGACATTTCTCCAGCTTCACACATCGAAACGTAAATGAGATTAAAAATTTTAGGGTATTTACTCAATGATTTATGAAAGTTAGCTCCTTCATTGACCATATTTTTAATATCAGCAACAGCTTCTTTTAAGATAGGGTTGTCCACTTGTTCGGAAACAGCGGAAAGAGAGTCTACTAAAGGGATGCTAGCTCTGAGGAGTGTCGCCAATTGACGAGTCATCATAGACAGATCTTCAACTGAAACTTTTTTATCATTGATATTATTTTTCTTATTTTTTTTATTCTGAGCTTTCTTTTTGTCTTTGAGTTGGACAACATAAATTCCATCGTTTTTAAGCTTATTTCGTGCAACTCGTTGATTTTCAGAGTCTACTGTGCCACGAACATTCTGACCTTTCTTATTCAGACCCTTGTACTCAAAAATAGGCATTAGTTATCCACCTGAGTACTACTAAGAACTTCTTCAATGGAAGTTACGCCATTGAGAATTTTTTCAATACCGTGATCACGAATGGTTTTCATTCCTTCTTGGATAGCTTGATTTTTGATTTGACCCGAATCTACTCGTTGCATGATCATTGAACGAACATCATCAGTCACAATTAGCAGTTCTTGTACATTGGTTCTGCCAATATAGCCTTTTTGATTACATTCATTGCAGCCCATGGGTTTGCAGACGTGTCCTGATTCTACTTGCTCCCGAGTCATACCAATACTAGCTAATTCCATATCAGTTGGTTGATAGGGGATCTTGCAATGGGGGCAGAGTACGCGGATTAGTCTTTGTGCCATAACTCCCATAATGGATGTTGCGATAAGAAAAGGTTCGCAGCCCATGTCAATTAATCTAGGGAAAGCGCCAGCGGCATCATTGGTATGAATTGTAGATAGAACTAAGTGGCCAGTTAGAGATGCGTTAATGGAGATTTCTGCTGTTTCTAAATCTCGAATTTCACCGATCATGACTACGTCGGGATCTTGACGGAGAATAGCGCGAAGTCCTGAGGCAAAGGTTAAGCCGATTTTAGAATTAGTTTGGATTTGCCCGATTCCGTGAACCCTTTGCTCGACGGGGTCTTCAACAGTAATGATATTGCGATTAGGTGCGTTGATCTCTTGGAGGCAAGCGTAGAGAGTTGTTGATTTACCACTTCCCGTAGGGCCGGTGACAAGAATAATTCCGTAAGTTTTAGTTAAAAGATTGTCTTCAATAACTCGTAAAGAGGTTTCTGAAAAACCTAGTTGGTTAAGCTTTAAAATAACATTTGATCTATCTTGTAAACGCATAACGATGCGTTCTCCGTGGGAGGTTGGAACAACATTTAGACGGATATCAATATCTTTGCCGCCAACTTTTAAAGGAATACGGCCATCTTGCGGGAGGCGTTTTTCGGCAATGTTGAGATTTCCCATGACTTTGATACGAGAAGTTATGGCATTTTGCAATTTTTTAGGTGGTTTGAAGACTTCATAGAGAAGGCCATCGATACGAAAACGTACAGACATATCTTTCTCGTAAGGTTCAATATGAATATCAGAGCATTTTTCTTTTACAGCGCGAAATAGTAAGGTATTTACCAATTTGATGACAGGAGCATCATCGTCAGCTGCATCGAGTAGGTCGACAATAGGGTCATCGAGGTCGTAATCCTCTTCTTCAATAGCATCGAGGCCTTCTAGGGCTGCAGTACTTTTTTCATAAACTCGATTGATAGCATCTTGAATACGTTGACTTGTGCTGATCATAGGTGTGATTTTCTTTTTAAAAATCACACGTAGGTCATCTAAAGCACGAGTATTAATTGGGTTACTAGTAAGGATAATAATATGGTCATTTTCTTCACGAAAGGGCATGATTTCGTGGTTTTTTGCGTAGTTAATTGGGATATCGCGAATGAGATCAACGGGGATATCGTTGACAGGGATGTCTTTAATAAACTCAATGCTTAGTTCTTGGCAAAGGTCTGATAGGAGGTCATCTATGGAGTTGTATTTTTTTTGCTGTAATTTTTGACCAATGTTATTATCACTACCAATAATTGGTGAGGCGAGAAGGCATCTGACTTGGTCTTCAGACATCTTCGTGTTTTTATTTAAAAGAAGGTCAATATTTGCTTGAGCCATAGTTTACGTTTTCCTAGTCTTCATCAAAAAATGATCCGTTATCAACGTCATTATATTCTTCTGTTTCAGAAGAATCTTCTAGTTCCTCTTCGGTGGTATTTGTAATATCTGAGGCTTCAGCTTCTTCTTCAGATGATTCAAGAGCGGCCCTTCGGGGAAGTTTATCGACATATTTACCAAAAGGGTCTTCCCCTCCTACTGATTTTATGTAGTCGATACGTTGTTCAAGTTTCCTGTTAACGAGCTTAGTATTTTCAGTGGAGTTTTGAATGATTGAGGGGGTGATGAAGACAAGTAAGTTTACTTTAGAGGTCTGTTTTAAACGTGATTTAAAGAGCCAGCCGATTATGGGAATATCTCCGAGTACAGGTACTTTGACAATGTTTTCTCGAATCTCATCGCGCATGAGTCCACCAAGCACGGCAGTGTCTTTGTTATTAACCTCAATTTCTGTTTTGATGGAGCGTTTTGAAATTGATTGAGCGACAATGCCTTCAGGAGGTAAGCGAGACGAGAGTTGTTGAACTTTTTGGTCAACTTCTAAGCGAACTTTAGATTTATTAGGGCTGATGAAGGGCTTGATTTTTAGTTTGATTGTCGCATCTTCAAATTTAACACTGTTTGTAGTTGTGCCGTTTGTTCCGGTAGAAGTGTCACTAGAGACAGGAACTTTATCTCCTACTTCAATTTCAGCCTCTTGATTATCTCGAGCCATGATCTGTGGTGTTGATAAAACATTAGTTTCAGCATTGGATTTAAGAAAGTTAACAAGGCCGACAGTTGAATTAATAGGGGTGGAGGTTCCGCCGATATTAATATCAATAATATCTCCAGAGCCAAAGCCGAGTACCGCTCCCTTGCCTCCAGTTGGGCTGAGGAGATTTGCGAAGTTTTCGATCGTGTTAAATCCTAATTTGCCCGTTCCAGTTTCATTAAACTTATAATAACCAACGCCCCAAGATTGAGTGTCATTGAGGCTCATCTCCATAATGACTGTTTCAACAAAAACTTGATCTCTAGGAATATCAATTTTTTGTAAGAGGCCTAAGACGGCTTGATAGTCCTGTTTGCTAGCTGTAACTAGTAGACTATTTGTGTGTTTGTCAGCTTTGATTTTTACGTCACTACCAAAAATCTGCTCTGTTGGGCTTGGAGGAGAGAAAGTGGTTCCTCTGCGAGAGGAATTAGGCGTTTTCTTTTTGTTAGTTTCCTTTGTGATGCTACTAAGGGTTTTTTCAATATCTTCAGCTACCCCATGTTTAACGTAGTATACATAAACTCCGCCGGCATCCTCAGGGTTGAGGCGGAAGTCTAATTTTTTAAGAAGCTTGCGAATACGAGTAATGCCTGTAGCATTTCCTACAACAACCAATGAATTTGTGCGATCGTCAGGAATTACATTGAAACGAGGTTGATTGACGGATTTAGGGTCATTGCTTCTTATTCTTCGTGAGGAAGAGAATGAACCACGGCGAGAGTTTCGAGGGCTAGTTCCATTGCCTTTAGAAACAATTTGGTCAATGAGATCTGCTATGTCTTTAGCTTTAGCATGCTTGACAGGCATTACTTGCATTTGATCCTGAAAGCCTGGAGTGTCCAGTTTGGAGAGAATTTTGACAGCTCTTTCAACGTTAGAGCCATAGTCAGTGATGATTAAAGAGTTGGTAGGTTCGTAAGCAGAAACCTCTCCGTCTTTGGAATTAAGAATACGAATGTCTTTCCTTACTTGTGCGGCTGAAATATGTTTTAGCTGCATAATGTAGGTAATGAGTTGATCAGAGTTAGGAAAATAAGCTCCTGAATAGGTTTCAATGCTATCGCGATTGGCATCGGCTCTTGATTGGCGGACTTTTAGGAACTTTCCGCTGGGGACAATAGTGTAGCCATTGATAGAAAGAGCAGAAAGAAAGGCTCTATAGGCCTCAGCCACAGTGATCTTAGAGGGGGCTATGATTGTAATTTTCCCTCGAACTTTTGGGTCAATAATAAAATTCTTGCCAGTAAGTTCGCCCATGGCTTTGATGAGGTCTGTAATCTCAGCGTTTTGATAATCAAAACTTTCAATTAGTTCAGGGAAGTTTTTAGAAGTGATGTCTTCTGGCTGAGCATTGGCTAATTTCTTTTTTGTCTCGTCGCTAAGAGGCTGAGCAATGATACCTTTTCCTGTATTGGAGGAAGATGAATTACTGTTATTATTGCCTGCTCGTCCTCGAAAGCCACCTCTCTGGGCATAGGAGTGAAGAGAGATAAGGAAAGTGAGAATCAATAAACCCAGCCCTTTCTTTAAGTAAGGGAAGTAAAATTGATGCTCATTGATTGTGATTTGCTTGTTCTCCATAAAAACCTCTTAAATTTTAATCATTCAATGGTGTAGTCAAGTTCTTCTTCTTTGCCGTCTCGGGCAATACTAATTTTAATGTTACTGGCGCCTTTAAGGCGGTTAAATGCTCCCATGGCTTTTTCGGGGGAATGGATAGATTCTCCGTTGACGCCTTTAATAATATCTAATCGTGCAATACCTAGTTTTTCAAGTATGCTCCCAGGGAGAAGATCTAGAATACGAAAGCCATTAATTTCACCAGTGAGTGGATCTCGGTTGGGAACGGCTCGAGCTTCTTGTAGGAGTTTTGGCAGATTTTTAAGATGTTCTTCTAAGGTGGAACGTTTAATAGAGAACTTGTTACCCTCTTTAAGGATTCCGTCGGCAACTTGTTGCCCTTTAGTATTTTGTTTAGTTGCGATTTCGTAGGATACTTTCGCGTCTATTTTCATTTCGACGTATTCTAATCGGTTATTATTTAAGTTTTGAAAGATCAATTGTCGGCGAGTGATTTTTTGTACACGAGCGATATTATCGATCGTATCGCCTTTAGAAAATGGAAGAATTTTGTTTCTACTTTTAAGCTCAATGCTTGCGACAGAGCGTTCAGGGTTTGCGTGAACAATAGTGCCAACTAATTTAAGAGGAAGTCCTGACAGAACAGGTTTGGTTTCTGGGGAGAAAGCTGGATTTAGCTCTTCAGCATCAGCTGTGAGGATTTTTGGCATGAAGTCTTTGGAGCTTAAGAGATTTCTTTCGATAATTGATTCATATTGTGAGCGTTGAGTTCGCGTATGATGAGTTCGTTGATTTATTTTTTTAGGTGGAGATTTTTTAGGTAACATTAAGTCACGAATATTTAAAACTGTGACATCGGCAATAGCTATGCCTAAAAAAATAGCAACTATATGTTTGTAATAAGGATCCAATGGAATTTTATTTCCAGAGATAAAATTAGTAAGACGTTTCAATGCTGCCAATCCTTGGTTGCAAAGACACAGGGCGTAATAAGTCCTTTGTCCTAATCTTTTCAATTTTTATCGTAGCAAAATACAGGGTCTAGGTGCAGGAAAATATGTAAAAGGTCTAGGTCAGCTCTTGATTAAAGGCGCATTGCATTAGCTAGATTAAATACAAGGCTCTGAGAAAAATATATAGGGTTTTGTAGTTCAGATTCATTTTAATGCCCTCTCGGTTGGTACAGCCGTTGCTGTTTGTTGGATGAGGGATTTTTTTCTTAAAGGGGATTTAAGGGATTAATAACTTAATTGCCTTACCATAGATAGAAACAAGGGGGATCTTATGGCAACAGTGATGTTTTCCAATTTTCAGCAACTTAATAGTGCGGAGTATCGTCGATCAGTTCAGCGAATTCCTGAGGTAAGTCAGTGTCTACGAGAGGCGCAGAGGCACTTGGATCTAAAATGTGGGATTGAGTGGGATCTGATGAGTTCTATGGCGTCTGACCATTGTGCGATTTTAGAGGAGGAAATGGGGCGTAAAATGTTAAATGGCTTGGTTCAGATCGGTTTATATCGCCGTTATCAACGTTTACATGGGGTGCCTGCATTTGTTATTGGTGTTAAGGGAGAGCTTTCACCTTTAAATGTTTGTGTTGGCGAGTTGAAATTCGAAGAGTTTTTAGATACTTGTGTCGAGAAGTTAAATCAGAAAAGCCATTTGCAATTGGTGTCTCAGGATGAAGAGCTCCCCATTTTGGCAGGGCAGCGTTTGAAAGAGTATGAAGTTTATAAGATGTTTTCTGGAAAAATAGAAAATTTGAATTTGCGTGAGATGGATGTTGTGAAGCTTATTATGCAAGTGACTGGAAAAAGTGGCGACCATAAGCTTGTTCACCTTGGTGCCGGGAGTTTGATTTTAAATTCTAGCCAGGAGGAGTCACTTGAGTCCTCTGGTATTAAAGTTGTGGACTCTATTAAAGAGGACCCTATGTTGACTTGGTTTCAGGCTAGTTAGGAATAATTAGGGGCTATTCAGCCCCTTTCTAACCGCTTCAAGAGTTTTGTGCATTAGCTTTTGCTCCAAGGAATATCTTTTTGCTCTAGCCAGTGGTTGGCAATGCGTGCAGTAATGAAAAGAAAATCGCTAAGACGATTTAGGTATTGAATGTGAATTTCATCAACACTGTGTTTTGTTGCTAGGGTTATGCAAGTCCTCTCGGCCTTGCGACATACGGTGCGACAGATATGCAACTGACTTGCGAGTGCTGATCCTCCTGGGAGGATAAAGCTTTTTAAAGGAGGTAGCTCTTGATCAAATTCATCGATGGCAGACTCTAAGAGCTGCACATGTTTTTTATTGAGTTCAGGAAGCTGAGTCAAAAAACTCTCATCAGCGCAGGCCAATAGGCTTCCTAGATTGAAAAGTTCATTTTGAATGCGATGTAGATGTTGAGATAGTTGGATTTTTTTTTGTGCTTCTTTAATGTCGTTTAAATGTGTAGATGCCATGCCAATATGGCTATTAAGTTCGTCTAATTGTCCGTAGGTTTCTACTCTTAGATGGTTTTTGTCTACACGTTGGCCGTTTACAAGGGCTGTTTGTCCTTTATCTCCTGTTTTTGTATAGATTTTTGCCATATAAAGTTCTCTTTCTCTTTTATTTAGAGTATGTTCTTCGGCGATGAACTGACAAGGAATATTTTTGGAGTATTTATGGCTGCCTTTTTTGTAACAAGTCCCCATTCGGGGGAAGTGGTACCAGATGAAGTAACATGGCTCCAACATTTACCGGAAGAAGTTTTGATGTGTGACATCGATCGCTATGTTGATCGTCTTTATCAGCCAGCTATTGATAAGATTCAAGTCCCTTTTATTAAAGCTCAATGGCATCGTTATGTGGTAGATCTTAATCGATTTAAGGAAGATATTGATGCTGATTCTGTTCAGGGGAGTGAGAATTCATCGGGAACACATCCTAAGGGTCTACATTGGTCAGTGACGACTCAGAGTGATTTATTGATATCTCATCCTATGCCTCAGGATTTGCACGAGAAATTATATGCAGAGTATTATTTGCCTTTCCATGATTCAGTTGAAAGTCAGTTTATGGAGTTTGAGAGCCAGGGAGTAGAAAATGTTTTTCATTTAGATGCCCACAGCATGCCCTCTATGGGAACGAAATTTCATCGTGACCCAGGTGAGGCTAGGGCTGAAGTTGTTGTGAGTGATGTCAACGGAACTAGTTGTAGTGAGAAGTTTAAAGACTTAGTGATTCAGGCGTATGAAGAGGCTGGATTTCAGGTGACTTATAATTGGCCTTATTTGGGAGGGCGAGTGACAGAGCGCTATGGTGATCCTTCTAAAGGAAGGCATGCTATTCAGGTGGAGATGAATCGTCGACTTTATATGGATGAAAAAACGAAGCAGCTAAAGTCGCTTGATAGCCAGAGAGTTCAATTGATGGTAGAGAAAGCTTTGAGTTTTCTTGTGAAGGAGCTTTGATTGTGTTTGAGAAGTTGTTGAAATTTCTGGCGTCTTTGAAGTTGGCTGTTGTGATTATCTTGGGTTTGGGGATTATTTCTGCAGCAGGGACTATTATAGAGTCTCGTTTCAATGATGCTCGTATGGCGCAGACCCTAGTTTACCAATCTTGGTATATGTGGACGACTCTTATTTTGCTGGCGATTAACTTAACGGCTGTTATGGTTGATCGTTGGCCTTGGAGGATACATCATTCGGGGTTTGTATTGGCTCATGTGGGGATTCTATTTTTACTTTTAGGTTCGGCGATCACTTATTTTTACGGAATCGATGGTTCTATGCGTTTTCCTGTTGGTGGAGTTAATAGCTATATAACAGTGCCTGAGACAGATGTGGTGGTTTATGCCTCTATGGACGGAGACAAGTTTACGAAGATATTTGAGAAAGAAGTGCAGTTTTTAAAGTCTCCCCCGGTAGAAGAGAATCCTTTTATTATCCCATTGCCAGGGGCTGATATTAAGATTTTGGATTATATACCTTATGCTTTGATGGAAAATAAAATTGTTCCTGTGACGGGCAAAGGGGGCGGAGGAGAAGGGGCGGCTATCCGTTTTCAATTGTCAAATAGCAATGTTAACCTTACTAAATGGGCTTTACAGCGAAGTCGTAAAAAAGAGGTGTCTTTAAATTTAGGACCAGCAGTCGTGACATTAGCTGATCGAGATGTTCGTGCTCAAAAAAAGAGTAATAAAAATGAAATTGTAATTTATCCTGACAAATCAATTAATAGATTACGATATACGATCTATTCTAAGAGGAAAGGTCTTAAAACTAAGAAAGGAGTAATTCGTCCTGGTGTTGTAGTTGAGACGGGATGGATGGGATTGCAGTTACGTATTCTAAAATATTATCCAAGTGCAAAAGAAAAGGTCAGTGCTCGAGTTTTTCCTCAATCAGGGGAGTTGACATCTCCAGCTGTGAAGGTTGGATTTAAGGGGAAAGAGTATTGGATGGCTATGAATTCAATTTTACGTCTTTTCCATGATGATTCAGCTTATATTTTTTTCTATCAAAATCGCCGATTGGAATTAGATTTTAAGATTCGTCTTAAAGAGTTTAAGGTTGGCCGATATCAGGGAACTATGCGGGCAGCTAGTTATCAAAGTTTGGTGGAAGTGATTGGACAGCCTGAGGAGACTTTGATTTCTATGAATGAGCCACTGAAGTTTGGTGGGTTTACTTTTTACCAAGCTAGCTTTGAGAATAATGAGGAGGGACAACCTACGGCTTCCATTTTATCGGTGAACCATGACCCAGGGAGGTTCTTGAAATACTTGGGTAGTTTGTTGATCGTATTAGGAACTATATTAATGTTTTACTTTAAAAAAGCCATTGCAGAAGGATGGCGTAATAAAAAGAAGGCTGTGTCGATGAGAGGTCTAGCATGAAGAGGTGCCCCCACTTTTTTTTAAGTATTTTATTTTCTATATGTGCTTTAGAGGTAAGTTTTGCAGGGAGTGATCCTTTAAAGTATTTGCCGGTGCAGGCTGCGGGCCGAGTTAAGCCTTATGATTCTTTCGCTAGAGAGGCACTGCAACTTCTTTATGGTAAGCAAACCTTTCATGGCAAAGGGGCTGTCGAAGTCGTTTTTACTTGGATGTTAACCCCTAAGTTGTGGTTGGAGAAGTCTTTTATTGAAATTAATCGCAAAGACATTAAGAAGAGTTTGCAATTAGATGAGAGGCGTAAATACTTTACTCCATTAAAAGTTTTTGAGAATCCTCGAATTGCTTTGTTGCTTCAGGAGCTTAGTGGTCAACGTCAAGCTAAGGTGAAATTAGATCCCTATTTTCAGGCAGTGGCTCGCTTGGAGAATCAACTTTTAACTTTCAGAGCTATTGCTTCGGGGCAAGGAGTGAGGGTTGTTCCTCCTAAAAAAGAAAATAAAAAAAATGCTTCTACTTGGCGTGGGATCAAAACGGGATGGGTATCATTGGCTCATTTGGATGGCGATATGCGTGCTTCGTTTCAGGATATGACGAAGCTTTTTTTACAGACTCTTTCTCAATTTACGGATAAAGAAGAGGCGCAGAAAGTTGAGGAAGAGTTTAGAAGGGGGGTCTCGAATTTTACGAATTTAGCTCGTCAGCAGAACCCAGAGTTGTATCCGAGTGATAAAATTATTTCTATTGAGGTTCACTATAATAATTTACAGCCTTTTCTTTGGTCATGGATCATTTATTTAATTGCAGCTATTTTTTGGATTATAGCTTTGCGAGTAGAGAGTATTTGGTCTTCTGTTTTAGGTTGGAGTTCAATGGCGATTGGATTTGTGATGCATACCTATGGGTTTTTCTTGAGAGTGTATTTAACTCAGAGGCCTCCGGTGTCTAATATGTATGAAACAGTGGTGTGGGTGTCTTTTGGTGTCGTGCTTTTTGCAATGATACTGGGAGGAGTGTATCGTAAGAGATTGGTATTGCTAGCTGGTTCGGTGGTAGGGTTGTTTTCTTTGATGGTGGCTGGGATGGCTCCGGCTATTTTGGATGCAAGTCTGCAACCTTTGGAGCCGGTTTTACGCAGTAATCTCTGGTTAACGGTTCATGTCCTTACTATTACTATCAGTTATGCTGCTTTTTTCTTGGCCTTTGGCTTGGCCGACATTGGTTTGTTTTATTATTTACGAGGAGATGAAGATGGTTCTTCTCGAATTAGGTCTGTTGTGGATGCAATTTATCGTTGTGTGCAGATTGGGGTGGTTCTTTTAGCTGCGGGAACAATTCTTGGTGGCGTTTGGGCTGATTATTCTTGGGGAAGATTTTGGGGGTGGGACCCTAAGGAGACTTGGGCTTTGATTGCTTTGTTGGGATATTTGGCTATTTTACATGGGCGTCTCGTTGGGTGGTTGCGAAATTTTGGTATGATCGTCGGCGGAGTGCTATCTTTTTCTTTGGTAATTATGGCCTGGTATGGCGTGAACTATGTTCTAGGCGCAGGATTGCATTCTTATGGCTTTGGCGGTGGAGGGCTAGAGTATGTGTCTGGTTTTGTGGCTTTACATATAGTTTATGTAGTAACTGTTTACACGGTGCGCAAGGAGCGTTTGAAGTTAGCAATGCCAAAGGATTGATTTATGGAGTGTGAATCTGTCTTTTCCTGTCATATTTGATTGATTATAAATGTTGTTGCAAAGAGAGGGGTTCGATAGACATTTACTTAAAATCCCTTTCTGTAAACGATTTTAAGACTTGATGAGTCTTGTTAAAAAAGAGTTATCTAATGATTTATGAGAAAATACGCTTGAATTTTGTGCAAAATGAAATAAAGAGTTTTGGCAAAATAAACTTCTATTTGAAAATTAGATGAAATCTTTAGTTGTCTAAGTGATTACAGAGATTTATTAATTAGGGGTCCATTTTTAAAAAACAAATTTTTACTGCTCTGTGAATGGAGCAGATGAGTCATTTTTGGAAATGATGGAGATAAGATGGGGAAAATGACAAGTAGGTCAGTGTTGAAAAAAATAAAAAAAGCAACTGGAGTTACTTTTATTGTGACTGGGTTTTTGGTTCTTCTCAGTGGTTTGTTCTTAACTGCTTGTGAGCGTCCGAGCATCGGTTACAACAAGGGGTATGCTCCTAAACAGCCGATTCCTTATGATCATTCTTTACATGCAGGGACTTATAAAATTCCTTGTCAGTATTGTCATACGCAAACAGAGAGAGCTAAGCAAGCGGCAGTACCAAGTCTTAATATTTGTATGAACTGTCATATTATGATTAAGACAGATAGTCCCCATATTAAGAAGATACAGAAGGCCTATAATGATGGTGGATCGATTGAATGGGTGAGAGTGAATATGTTACCTGACTTTGTTCATTTTAATCATAGACGTCATGTGAAGCGTGGTGTGTCTTGTACTACTTGTCATGGAGAAGTTGAGAAAATGAAAGTAGTGAAGCAGCATGCTGATCTATCTATGGGGTGGTGTGTGAATTGTCACCGAAAGCCTGAGAATAAAGCCCCTTTAAACTGTACGACTTGTCACCATTAAGAGAAGAACTGGAGTGAAGGTAAATGGATAAGAAAATGATAAATGAATCTCCGAAATATTGGTTGAACCTTGAACAATGGGCTAATGATCCTCAATTTCAAAAGTTAGCTGAAGAAGAGTTTCAGTCTTCGCCTTTTAAAGAAGACGACAAGACTCAAGGGGATAAAGACGGAGGTTGGGCTCGTCGTGAATTTTTGACCCTTATGGGTGCGAGTTTGGCTCTTGGATCTATTGGGTGTTTGCGCCGTCCTGTTCAGAAAATTGTACCTTATGCAAATCGTCCAGAGGAAATGACTTTAGGTTTGCCGAATTGGTACACTTCTAGTTGGACAGATGGTTTGGAGTCTTATGGTTTATTAGTTAAGACTCGTGAGGGGCGTCCGATTCTTGTGGAAGGTAATCGTGACCATCCAGCAAATCGTGGTGGAATGAGTCCTCGTGGTATTGCCCATATTTTACGTTTATATGACCCTGAGCGTTTTAAAGGCCCAAAAAGAAATTTATTGAATAAGGGAAAGACGAACCGTGACACAGTTGCGACTTCTTGGGAGAAGGTGGATGAGTCTTTAAAGGCTGCCTTGAAAAAAGGGAAAGTGGCTCTTTTGACTGGCCATGTGGCTTCTCCTTCAGCCCAGAAGTTAGTGGGTGAGTTTAAAAACCGTTATGGTGTTAAAGAGTATGCCTGGGAGCCTGTTTCTTATGAAGATGTGATCCAAGGACAGAAAACTAGTTTTGGAGGAAGTGAGTTACCTCGTTATCGTTTCGATCGTGCTAAGTTGGTTGTATCTATTAATGCTGATTTTTTAGGGACTTGGTTAACTCCAACGACTTTCACTAAGGCTTTTTCTCAGAATCGTCAGCCTGGTAAAGAGATGAGCCAATTAGTTGTTTTTGAATCTAATTTAAGTTTAACGGGTATGAATGCTGATATTCGTGGGAGAATTAAGCCTTCCCAACAAGTGGATGTGGTTATGGGACTTCTCCATGAGTTGATTGTGAAGCAGGGGCATTCGGCTTATAAGTCACAAGGCACTGTGGTTAATGCTTTGAAACCATTTGCGAATATGGCGAGTGATTTAGGTGTTGAAGAAGAGGTTTTTAGTCAGTTAGCACAGAACTTGTGGCGAAATCGAGGTCAGAGTTTGGTAGTTGCTGGTGGATTAGGAGCACAAACAGAGAATGCTCAATCCTTGCAGATTGCAGTTAATTTTTTGAACTACGTTTTAGGTAATGACGGGAAAACTGTTGCTTATGGTGAATCAGGGTCTGTAACGCCAAAAGCTTCTTATGCTCATGTTGTACAGCTTATTGCGGATATGAATGCAGGTAAAGTTAAGACGCTTATTATTCATGGTGTGAACCCTGCATACTCTTTATCCTCTTCATTAGGTTTTCAAGAGGCTATTTCTAAGGTCGATCTAGTAGTTTATACAGGAGATCGCAATGATGAAACGGGGAAATTATCTAATTATGTCACTCCCGATCATCATCCTCTAGAGAATTGGGGAGATGCTGAGATGTACAAAGGGTTGTACCATGTTCAACAACCTACGATTCGTCCTATGTACGATACTCGCTCTTTTCAAGACTCTTTGTTGAAGTGGATGGGGCAAGAGGAAGATTGGTATTCGTATTTACGAAACAATTGGAAGAGAAGAATTTTTGCGAAAAAATCTAGTGGCGCTTCTTTTGAGGACCGTTGGCTGAAGCTTTTACAAGAGGGTTTCTTTGATGTTTCGTCTTCTAGTGGAACTCAAGGTTCTCGTTCCTTTCGTTTGTCGACTTTGAAGCAAGTCAAGCGTGATAAAAAAGAGGGTTACGAGTTAGCCCTTTATACAAAAAGCTCTATTGGTGATGGAGCCTTTGCTAACGTTTCTTGGTTGCAAGAACTCCCAGATCCTGTGACGAAAATTGTATGGGATAATTATTTGAATGTTTCGATCAAAACTGCTGAGAAAGAGGGTCTTAAAGAGGGCCAAGTGGTTGAGCTTGTTGTTGCTGGAGGAAAAGGTCAGAAAAAATTGAAAGTGCCAGTTCATATTGCTCCAGGAATTCATGATGATGTTCTTGGTTTGGCTCTTGGTTATGGTCGTCGAGCAGCTGGTAAAGTTGGGGATGGTGTTGGAGTAGATGCTTATTCTTTAATTGATGTGTCATCAAATAAGGTTACGGCTTCTGGTCTAAATGCTTCGTTTGTAAAAACTGATGAAATTTATCCGTTAGTGAATCCGCAGGGACATCAAACAACGGCCGGTCGACCAATCGCTTTGGATGCGACATTAAAGGATTACTTGAAGAATAATAGTGCAGGAATTCACAAGCACCCTGTTTTTAGTATTTGGCCAGAGCATCAATATAAAGGGCATAAATGGGCGATGACCATTGATATGAATCAATGCACAGGATGCTCAGCATGTGTTGTTGCTTGTCAGGCGGAGAATAATGTTCCTACTGTAGGGAAAAAGTATGTGATGCAGGGACGAGAGATGCATTGGATTCGTATTGACCGTTATTTCTCTGGAAACCCAGAGAATCCTGAGTCTGTTTTTCAGCCAATGTTGTGTCAACATTGTGATAATGCGCCTTGTGAAACAGTTTGCCCGGTAATTGCTACTAGTCATAGTAGTGAAGGACTAAATGAAATGACCTACAACCGTTGTGTGGGAACTCGTTATTGCTCTAATAACTGCCCTTACAAAGTTCGTCGTTTCAATTGGTTTAATTTGCATAAAGACTTAAAGAAGCCAGAGCACATGGTTTATAATCCGGAAGTGACAGTTCGTAGTCGAGGTGTGATGGAGAAATGCTCCTTCTGCGTACAAAGAATTAAAGCAGCTAAGAACCTGGCTAAAGATGAAGAGCGTAAGCTGAAAGATGGAGATGTCGTGACGGCTTGTCAGGCAAGTTGTCCAACGGATGCGATCGTTTTTGGTGATATTAATGACTTAAGTAGTAAAGTGAGTCAGATGTACAAGAATGCGCGTTCATTTACAGTTTTAGAAGAGTTTAATGCGGGCTCTGTAATTCGTTATCAGACGAAAATTCGCAATAATGGTAAGACAACCGTTTCTCATCATGAAGGTTCAGAACATGGAGAGGCCAATCATGAGAGTGTTAGTCACGGCAAATCTAGTGGCGCAGAAGCTGACGGAGGACATCACTAATGAGTGATTATAATTATTCACCTAACAGAAAAATTTTAGTGGCGGGCAATAAAAGTCTCAAAGATGTCACTGATGATATTTGCCAACCCCTGGAGTCTATGCCGGGCAAGGGCTGGTTCGCGATGTTCTTTGCGGCGAAGAGCGTTTTGTTGATGTACTTAGTGGTTATTGCAATGATTGTGGCAACCGGTATGGGTCTTATGGGAGTGAATCATCCTGTGGGCTGGGGAACGGATATTGTTACTTTTGTTTTTTGGATTGGTATTGGTCATGCTGGAACTTTGATTTCGGCGGTTTTATTTTTATTTCGCCAGAAGTGGCGAACATCTGTAGCGAGAACAGCAGAGGCCATGACGGTTTTTGCGGTGATGACAGCAGGATTATTTCCGTTATTGCATACAGGTCGCCCGTGGTTGGATTTTTGGTTGTTGCCTTATCCAAATCAACGTGGGCCTTTGTGGGTGAACTTTAGATCCCCTTTACTGTGGGATGTATTTGCGGTTTCAACTTATGCCACTGTTTCTATATTGTTCTGGTATGTTGGGATGGTGCCTGATTTTGCTACTATTCGTGATCGGGCGAAAAATAAATTAAGACGTACAATTTATGGTGCTTTATCTTTGGGGTGGCGTGGTTCATCTCGTGATTGGAGCCATTTTGAAATGCTTTATATGATTTTGGCAGCCTTGGCGACTCCTTTAGTTCTTTCGGTTCACACAATTGTCTCTTTTGACTTTGCTGTTTCAGGATTGCCAGGATGGCATACGACAATTTTCCCGCCTTATTTTGTGGCGGGAGCGATTTTCTCTGGTTTTGGTATGGTGATTACCTTAATGGTTTTAGTGAGAGAAGGGTTTCCTAAGTTTAAAGATTACGTGACTATTGATCATATGGAAGTAATGAACAAAATCATTATGACTACTGGAATGATGGTTGGGTATGCTTATGCTTCTGAATTTTTTATTGCTTGGTATTCGGGTAACCAATATGAGAGTTTTGCCTTCGTAAATAGAGCTGTTGGTCCTTATTGGTGGGCTTACTGGATCATGATTAGTTGTAATGTGGTGATTCCACAGGTTTTTTGGTTTCGTAAACTTCGTCGTAGTATTCCGGTGATGTTTATTGTCTCAATTTTTGTGAATATTGGTATGTGGTTTGAAAGATTCGTGATTACTGTGACTTCTTTGCATAGAGACTTCTTGCCTTCTAATTGGGGTATGTATGAGTGGAGTATTTACGATGCCCTTATTCTTTTTGGTAGTTTCGGTATGTTTTTTACAATCTTTTTGCTTTACTTGAGAGTGTTTCCAGCAATTGCAATTGCTGAGGTGAAGCCATGTTTGCATGTAGGAAAAGAGGAGGAGCACCATGGGTAGAGTTGGTGGAATAGCTGGTATTTGGAGTGATGAAGGGGCGACAGTTAAAGCCGCTACCTACGTACGTAAAGCAGGGTTCCGTAAGTTTGATGCTATTACTCCTTATCCAGTACATGGGATGGAGGAAGCCGTAGGTATTAAACGTTCTTGGATTCCTTGGGTGACTTTCTTTGCTGGTGCTCTAGGTTTATGCGCGGGTCTTCTTCTGACTTGGTGGACTTCGGCTGTGGATTGGCCTGTCAATATTGGTGGTAAACCTTATTTTTCTTTACCAGCTTTTATTCCTATAGTGTTTGAATTAACAATTCTTTTTGGAGCTTTGGCAACAATTGGTAGTTTATTTGTGGCATGTGGTTTGCCTAAGGTAGATCCGCCAATTATTGATCCTGATTTGACTTGCCATAAGTTTGCCGTTTTCATTCCTGAGACAGATTATGGTTACGATGAGGATCGAGTACGTGAAATTTTGACAGACATGGGTGCAGAAGAAATAAAGAAGATTGCGGAGTATTAACGATGAAAGCAATGATAGAGAAAAGTTTAATTTTGATAAGTATGTTCGCGTCGTTATTGATCGTGGGTTGTAGTGATGAAAAGAAGCCCAATGTGGAGCTAATTCAAGATATGATGGAAGTCGAGAGTATCAAAACTCAAGAGGGCGATCCGACAGATCTTAATAGTCGTACGATGATTATTCCACCTAAAGGGACTGTTCCACGAGGGTACAAGCCTTATAAATATAAGGGTAATTTGAACGGGGCTAACCGTAATAAAAACCCTTTAGCTGGGCAGATGAGCCCTGAGATTCTTAAGGAAGGCCGCAAGTATTATAAGATTGCTTGTGCTGTTTGCCATGGAGTTACAGGTAAGGGGGATGGAACTGTTGCTAAGAAATGGCCTTTACCTATTCCAAAATTAATATCCAAGAAGACAAGAGATTATACCGACGGTCGCATTTATCATATTATCTCTGAAGGTCAGGGATTAATGGGCAGTTATCGTAACATAGTGCCGGCAAAGTATCGTTGGCAGTTGGTGAATTACGTTCGTAACTTACAGAAACAAAATTCGGCTGAATAATTTAAGAGGTAGAGAAACATGGGTCACGGCAAGGTTTTTACAATTAATCCAGGGAAATACGAAATATCTACGCGAACCAAGACTTTGTATTCGGTTTGTATTTTTATAGGGCTTTTGACCTTTATTGTGGGTTTGATGAAGGACCCTGAAAGATTATGGGCGTCTTATTTAACAAGTTTTTTCTTTATTTTCGGTGTTTCCATGGCAGCGTTATTTTTTACAGCTATTCAACATGTAACTAACGCAGGTTGGAGTGTAAATATCCGTCGTTTTATGGAGGCAATGACAGGGTTTATTCCTTGGGCTGCTTTAGGGGCGTTGGTTTATTTACTTGGTGCTAAGGCTATTTATCCTTGGATGGATGAAGAGATTTTATCTAGTAGTGCTTTAATTCGCTCAAAGGCAAGTTATCTTAATTATTCTTTTTTCTTTATTCGAACAGTAGTTTTCTTTGCAGGTTGGTTGCTTTTTAGAAAGTTGATTATTTCCAACTCTGTTAAACAAGATGTTGATGGTGACTGGGAATATAGTCGTAAGAATGGTTTGATTTCTATTGGCTTTATTGTGTTTTTTGCATTGTCATTTTCATTGTTTTCAGTGGATATGGTGATGAGCTTGCAACCTAAGTGGTTCAGTACAATCTATGGAGTTTATTGCTTTTCTGGTTCTTTACAGGCAGCTTTAAGTTTTATGATTATCACTTTGATTTGGATGATGAGAAAGGGTGTGTTTAATGGTTTAGTAACAAGTGAGCATATCCATGACCTGGCTAAGTATTTAAAGGGCTTCACTGTTTTTTGGGCTTACATTGCTTTTTCTCAATTTATGTTGATTTGGTATGCTAATATTCCTGAGGAGACAGAGTTTTATCTCGAGAGAGCTCATAATGGGTGGATGTTAGTGTCTCTTTTCTTGTTAGTATTTAAGTTTATAGTGCCTTTTGTAGCGTTATTACCTAAAGGGGCTAAGCGTAATCATAACCATTTGATAGCAGTGAGTGTCTTAGTTATTATTACTCAATATGTAGACATCTATTGGCAGATTTACCCTAATTTTAATGACAATGTGCCTCAGTTTTCAGGTTGGGAGATTGGAACTCTATTGGGTTTTGGAGGGGTGTTTCTTATGGCTTTCCATCGTTTCTTAGCTAAGAATAATCTAGTGCCTCTTAAGGATCCTCGTGTACAAGACTCTTGTAATCATGAAGTTACTTACTAGGAATTAAGTAACGATAACTCACATATTTTTTATATGAGTTATCGAATCGATAGGTTCATTATTCCGTTTGTTATTTTTTTCTAATGTATGGTTTTTTGGTAGAATCGTCTGTAAAGCGTATAGATATTCCAAATTACACAAAATGATACGCTGCATCTCCGTTGTATTATCTATATTCTGGTGTTTTTCTGAGTTTAGGAGTAGAACATGAAGGTTGTAGTTCTACTATTTGTTTTGTGATTAGAAGGAGTTAGTAAAGATTCATGTCAGTTAAAATCATCTTGCCGGATGCATCAACTAAAGAATTTGATCACAACCCCACAGTTCTTGAAGTCGCTGAGAGTATTGGTAGCCGTTTAGCTAAGGAAACTCTTGGAGCGAAAATTAATAGTCTTGAAGAAATAGTTGATTTACGAACAGTTCTTGAGAATGGGACTCGTTTAGAGATCATTACGACAAAAAGTCCTGAGGCTAACGAAGTGATTCGGCATTCGGCGGCTCATGTGATGGCTCAAGCAGTACAGGAGCTATGGCCTGAAGTAAAAGTGACAATTGGACCTGTTATTGAGAGCGGGTTTTACTATGATTTTGAATCTGAAGAGACTTTTACAGAAGAAAGGTTAGAGTTAATTGAAAAAAAGATGAGTGAGATTATTAAACGCAATGACAGTTTGGGAAAAGAAACTTGGTCATCAGAGAAGGCGATAAAATTCTTTCAAGATATAGGGGAGAGTTTTAAAAAAGAAATCATTGAAGATTTGAATACTGAAGAAGTGACTATCTATAAGCAAGGTGAGTGGTTAGATTTGTGTCGTGGGCCTCATGTTCAAAGGACTTCTCAAATCAAGGCTTTTAAAGTCTTGTCTATAGCTGGTTCTTATTGGCGTGGGGATGAAACTCGTGAGCAATTACAAAGAGTGTATGCAACGGCATTTACAGATAAAAAAGATTTAAAAGACCATCTCTTTCGATTGGAAGAAGCTAAAAAAAGAGACCATCGTAAATTAGGTAAGGAATTAGGTCTTTTTCACTTTCATCAGTACTCACCTGCCGCACCATTTTTTACCCCCAAAGGGGCGACAATTTATAGAAGTTTACAGAATTTAATGCAGAGTCTTTATACCAAATATGGTTATCAAGAGGTGATTACGCCGCAGATTTTTGATGTTGATTTGTATAAACGTTCAGGGCATTACGATAATTACTCTGATAGCATGTATTTTACTGAAGTTGATGAGCGTAGTTTTTCGGTTAAGCCAATGAACTGTCCAGGTCATTGTGTTTTATATGGTGCTGAAAAAAAATCTTATCGAGAGTTACCCTGGCGAATTGCTGATTTTGGTCGTTTACATCGTCATGAGCGCAGTGGTGTTGTTCATGGTTTGACTCGTGTGCGTACTTTTTGTCAGGATGATGCTCATATATTTTGTACTTTTGAACAAATACAAAAAGAGATTCAGGAATTTATGAATATGCTTCGTGAAACCTATGAAATATTGGGAATGTCGGAGTATAAGATTTTTCTTTCTACTCGCCCCGAAAAGCGTATGGGAACAGATGATATTTGGGATCGTGCAGAAGGAGCTTTAGCTCAGGCCTTGAAGTCTTTAGAATTACCTTATGAGGTAAACTCTGGGGATGGGGCGTTCTATGGCCCTAAACTGGATATAATGTTCGTCGATGCTTTAAAGCGTCCTTGGCAATTAGGAACTTTACAGTGTGATTTTAATATGCCTGAGGCTTTTGAATTGTCTTATGTTGGTGAAGATAATTCAGAACATCGTCCAGTAATGCTTCATCGAGCTATTTTGGGTTCGTTAGAGAGATTTATGGGGGTTTATTTAGAGCATACAGCTGGACATTTGCCCACGTGGATGTCTCCTAAGCAGGTTGTTATTTTGAATGTGACAGATCGAGTAAACGCTTATTGTGAACAGCTCTTGAATACATTAGAATCTCAAGGTGTGAGGGTTGTTTTTGATAATCGTAATGAAAAATTGAATAGAAAAATTCGTGAAGCTCAAATGCAAAAGACCCCGTATATGGTAATTATTGGTGATCGCGAGGCAGAGGAGGACAAAATTTCTCTTCGCTTACGTAATGGCGAAACCAGTCAGGGGTTGAGTAAAAATGATTTTATAGAGTCTTTATTACAAGAGATTCAAAATAGATGGATGCACAATCCGTTTATTAAGGGAAAATGATTTAAAACAATTGATGCCAAAAGGAGGATCATCATCAAAAGTTTTAGGGGAAAAGGGAAAGGAAAGAATCAAAGAGAAAAAGAGCCTTATCGTATCAATGGGCATATCCGTGCTCCCGAAGTGAGAGTGATTGATGCGGATGGAAAAATGTCTGGAGTGGTCTCTGTACCTGATGCTTTACGTATGGCTGAGGAAATAGGGCTGGACTTGATTGAGATAGCTCCTAATGCGAAACCTCCAACATGTAAAATTATGGATTATGGTAAGTGGAAGTATGAGGCTAAGAAAAAAGCAAACCAATCTCGTAAAAAACAGACTATTATTAATTTAAAAGAGATACAGCTGCGCCCGCGTACTGATGAGCATGACTTAATGGTGAAGATGAAGAATGCCCGTAAATTTTTATTGGCAGGTGATAAAGTTAAAGTGAACCTTCGTTTTTTGGGACGAGAGATGGCTCACCAAGAAGTTGGGTTGGGGTTACTAAAGCGTGTGGTAAAGATCTTAAGTGAAGTTGGAATATCTGAAGCGGAGCCTAAAATGGAAGGTCGGCAAATGTTTACTTTAATGGCTCCAGATGCTGTGAAGATAAAAGCTTATCAAGAAAAGATATCTAAGGAAGAAGCTTCACAAGAAGAAATTCCCTCCTAAGAGTTGATTGTTAAGGATAGTAAACACAGCGGAAACCGAAGTTTTGTAATCCTCGGTTATTATTACTTCCTGATGTGTGCTCAGAGTAGGCGAGAGTTGTTGCGAAAACGCCTGCTTTGTTTCCGCTTTTATAGTCTCCGCCTTTGAGAACCGTACCAGTATAACTAGGGGCTCCATAATACCCATTAGGTACAGTGTGACCACTTGTGTATGTCAAATCACCGTAACCTAATCCGTGATAGTTATTGGAAATATTGGATCCAGTATAGGTGTTAGCTGGGCCAAACTGATTTTTAGCATTTCTCATGGTATTTGTTGCTGCAGCACTGAGTAGGCCAACAACGCTATTTGTAATGGAAATAGAAGACATATAAGTATTCACGTTGTAGTTCACTGAATTATCGTCCTTGGTCCATTCAGCTAAGTTACCGGCAAAATCCCAAAGTTCTTGTCCATTTGATAGTGTGAACTTAGATCTAGCGTTACGTGAAGTTCCGTAATCCATAGTTGAACCATCGTAACCGCAGTTGTTTTCGCCGTTATTTCCCTGGAACAGACACCCGGTACTAGTGGCTCCCCCTGTCCAGTTTTGTCCAACTCCTTCGATATTTCTGGCAATTGTAAGCCATTGGTCATTAGTAATAAGATCATAGTTTTGACCCAGAGACGCACATTCAGAAATAGCTTCTTTACGGCGAATATAGTGCCATGGAGCGTGATCAGCGGTAGAGGCTGGTTTATAGGAACTATAATCGGCAAGTTGGATGTCTCCATCTCCGTAGTTATTGCCACTATTAGTGACGGCTTTAGCTTCATATTGCATAACACAGAAGGAGCCTACTCCGAGAGTTACGTCTCCGGGAACAGAGGCATAGCCACTAGGGCAGGAATGTGTTGGAGTTGGGCTTCCGGCACCGTCTCCTGGGCCTGGATCACCGTCTCCTGCGCCTGGAACTCCGCTTCCTGTACCGGAGCCTTCACTAGAAGACTCTGGAGTTGAGGGGTACGATGATTGAAATTGATCAGATTCGCTGCGGAACTTGAATTGTGGTCCACAGTTTTGGAATAAAATGACTAAGAAACTAAGTGAAGAAACAATTAAAGATGTTTTTTTGATTTGAAAACCGTTCACTTTGTACTCCCCCCTCATAGATAGAATTTATCTAAATATGCACATATTCTTTTCGGTTGTTTGTTAAAATATCTTTAGAGGTTGGCGCATTACTGAGTTAAAGATTTTTTGTTTCATTTTGAGAGGGTTTTGAGTGGTGTTTTTTATCAAAAAAGAGTTTTGATATTTTAGGGAAACATCGGGGATAACTTTCATGAAGAGGCTAAAGAGTGTCAATATGAGAAATTTAGCCTTGGCTTGTTTAATAGAGTGAATGGTTCTGTTGCCTTGTCTTTACCGCGATTTTATAGAAAGAGCAGCGTAGGAGCTAAGTATTTGAATTAACTAAAGCTATTGGTTGAGAAAAGAGAAAAATGCTCTTGCGTTGTTTTATGTGATGGGGTAAAACAGTCGTCTACGTGAAAGTGGCTGAAATGGGCTAAAACAAGAGTAAATTAAGTAAATTTACCGCCTCTTTAGTGAAAAGGATAGAATAATGAAACTTAAGACCCACAGTGGTGCCAAGAAACGCCTCAAAAAAGTAGGTAATGGCAAAGTTAAAAGAGGTCAGACTCGTATGCGACATTTACTTTCTCATATGAGCTCTAAAACAAAACGACATTTAGATGATACGGCTTATGTAGATAAAACTAATCTAGGTGAAGTTCGTCGTTTACTTAACTTTTAATTTTAACATTAATGAAAAACTGCTTTTAGCAGTAGAGATGGAGATTTGTTATGGCTCGCGTGAAAAGAGGCTTTAAAGCCCGCAGAAGAAGAAATAAAGTTTTAAAACGTGCAAGTGGTTATTATTCAGCAGGGAGTCGTGCTTATACGGTTGCTATTGAGAGAAATGACCGTGCATTAGCATTTGCTTACCGTGATCGTCGTGTAAAGAAGCGTAATTTTCGTCGTCTTTGGACGCAAAGGATTAATGCGGCAGCTCGAATGAATGGAACGACTTACTCTCGTTTGATTGGTGCTTTAAAAAAATCATCTGTTGAACTTGATCGTAAGATACTCGCAGATATGGCAGTTTTCGATATGAATGGCTTTGCATCCCTTGTTAAAGAAGTGAATGCTTAGATTTCGCCCTTAAATTTTGTCTAAAACTTTCAAAAGCCAGCTAAGAAGCTGGCTTTTTTGTTGAATATCATTCTAAATTTTACATACTTCTTTAGTTTTCTATTCTTATCCGTCTAAGAGTTAAAAAAAACTATGGTAAATTGGGTACTTATGCTATTCAGATAAAGGTTTAAATTAAGTTTTCAGGTGGATTCCATGACCTTCCTAGAGATAGAAAAGCAGGAAGATTTTGAAAAGCGTAAGCGAGATCATATTCGTTTGTCTTTAGATGAAAGAACTCAAGCATTAGGGCTTGGAGACTTTGAGAAGGTCGGCTTAGTTCATGAAGCTTTGCCGGATATAAACTTCTCTGATGTGAATCTTGAAAAAACGTTATTTTCTTGTTCCGTTAGTAGTCCGTTTTTTATTAGCTGTATGACAGCGGGGCATCAAGAGTCTTCTTCTATCAATCGTTGTTTAGCTCGTGCTGCTCAGGAAAAAGGTTGGGCGATGGGGGTAGGTTCTCAGAGAAAAGAACTAACAGATAGTCGTGCTGGACAAGAATGGCAAGAGATTCGAGAGTTAGCACCAGACGTCCCTTTTCTGGGTAATATTGGTTTGGCACAATTAATCCAAACACCAACAAAGAAAATAGAAGTATTGGTCAAAAACCTGGATGCTCAAGCGATGATTGTTCATCTCAACCCGTTGCAAGAGTGTTTACAGCCAGAAGGAACAACTGATTTTCGTAATGGAACAGAAGCCATTGCGCGTTTATGTGAAGAACTATCAGTTCCCGTTATTGTGAAAGAAACTGGAACAGGGTTTTCTGAGAGAACTTTAGGGAAGTTAAGTGGTTTGGGTTTATACGCTGTGGATGTGAGTGGTTTAGGTGGAACTCATTGGGGACGTTTAGAGGGGTTGAGGGCTGAAGATGATGATATTCGATCTCGATCTTTTAAGAACTTTCATAACTGGGGAATTAGTACGGTAGAGTCGTTATTGAATGGTTTGAGTATTGATGGTCGTGATTATAACTTATGGGCTTCAGGTGGGGTGCGTTCGGGAGTTGATGGGGCGAAACTTTTGGCGATGGGTGCACAAATGATCGGCGTGGCTATGCCAGTTATGAAAGCAGCAGTAGAGAGTTATGAAACATTAATAAAATTGATGGAGCAATGGGATTTTGAATTACAAACGGCGATGTTTTGTACAGGGTGTGTTAATTTACAAGAGTTAAGAGAGAGACGGGTATGGACAAAAAAGATTTAGCTTTGTTCTCCGGATTCTCAAAACTCACACGCAAGGAGCGTTTTGAGCGTCTTGTGGAGTTTGGAGCTCTTGACCCTGCTGATGTGGAATTTTTAAATCAAGGTGGTATTAAAGATCCGTCTTTAGGTGAGAAGTTTATTGAAAATGTTATTGGTTATTTTCAGTTGCCTTTGGGAGTAATTACAAATTTAAATGTGGACGGTAAAGACTATGTTGTGCCAATGGCGGTTGAGGAGACCTCTATCGTTGCGGCTTGTTGTAAGAATGCTAAGTGGATCAGACAGAAGGGGCGAATTGAAAGTTGTATTTTGGGGAATGAAATCATCGGGCAGATACAAGTGGCCCGAGTGCAAAATTTTGAGAGGTTCTCAAGATTAATTAATGAAAATAAAGCCCGTTTTATCGGTATGTGTAATGATGACGTTGTGGCGAGTATGGTTAAGAGAGGTGGTGGTGTAAGGGATATTACTGTTCGTTGCGTTCCGCGTAAAGATGATCAGAGTGATGGTTATATGGCAGTGGTTCATGTGTATCTAGATGCGCGTGATGCAATGGGAGCTAATATTATCAATCAAGTTTGTGAATTTTTAAAACCCTATATCGAAGAGTTAACTGGTGATCAGGTGACGATGTGTATTCTATCTAATTTGGTAGATTCAAAAGTAACAGAGGTTAAAATTACTCTTGAGAATGTGGATTTAGAGCTTGGGCGGAAGATAGAAGAGGCTTCTCTTTTTGCAGAACAAGATCCATATCGAGCAGCGACGAATAATAAAGGAGTCTTAAATGGTATTGATCCAGTTCTTGTTGCGACTGGTAATGATTGGCGAGCTGTAGAGGCGGGGGTCCATGCTTATTGTGTACGAGGTGGACGTTATCGGTCTTTGACGCATTGGAAAGTGGAAGGAAAGAGTTTAGTCGGAATTTTACGAGCCCCCATTATAGTAGGGACAGTAGGTGGAGTGACGAGTTTACATCCAACAGCTAAAATGTGTCTCAATATGTTGAATGTGGAGTCGGCGTCAGAGTTGTCACGAGTTATAGCTGCTGTTGGATTAGTTCAAAACTTGGGGGCATTAAAAGCTTTGAGTCATGAAGGAATCACTAGAGGCCATATGAAGCTACACATTAATAATTTAACGATGAGTGCAGGGGCAAAGGATGGAGAGGTTCCTTTGGTGAAGAAGAAGTTAGAAAAAATTTTAGCTACGACTAAGAGGATCTCTTTAAGTCATGCTATCGAAGCTTTACAAGACTTGCGGTGTCCTAATAGCTCTCAAGAAAGCTCTCAATCATGATAAATTTTAAGATTCCAAGTAAAACGTTTTTGTGTGGAGAGTACGCTGCTTTAAAAGGGGGGCCTTCTTTAGTTCTTATGACAGAGCCTAACTTTGTAGGTCAGTTTAAGAGAAACGAAAGAAAGGAGCAGAAGCCTTTGATTCTACACCCTGACAGCCCGGGTGGAATGTGGTGGAATCAGCACCAGGATTTCTTGCAAGACTGGTCTTATTCTTTTCTAGATCCACATAATGGAGAGGGAGGGATGGGGGCTTCTACGGCTCAGTTTTTGTCTATTTATCTTTTTGTACAAAGTCAGAAGGGGCTGTCGAGTGAGCTGTCTTCTTTGCTAAAAGATTATCATTCAGTATCTTGGAATGGAGAGGGATTAGCTCCTAGTGGAGCAGATTTGATAGCTCAATTTTTTGTGACTTCTAATGAAAAGAGCTCATCTGATTTGTGGGATTTGGTTTTTGTCGATAATCGAGATCAAATTCCTAAGTGTCTTTGTAGTTCTTGGAGTTTTACTGATGTAGATTATATTATTGTGCGTACAGGAAGAAAGCTCGCAACTCATGAGCATCTGCGTTCTTTAATTCTTGGGGATGTGAGTGATTTATCAGCGGTGGTTGAACAGGTTCAAGCAGGCGTAGAGAATCAAGACAGTAGTTCTTTTATTAATGGTATTGCTGAATATGGAGACTTACTTAAGCGAAGAGGGTTGGTCGCTCCCGCAACAACGGAACTATTGTCTTTTATTAGTTCAGAACCAGGAGTCTTGGCTGCTAAAGGGTGTGGAGCAATGGGAGCTGATATGATTTTTATTTGTGTAGAAAAAAATAAAAAAGAAACTCTTTGCCAATCATTTTTCAGTGAAGGTTTATTTGTAGTTAATCAAGGAAGTGAGTTATGAAGATTTGGCAGGGGTCGGCTCCGTCGAATATCGCGTTGATTAAATACATGGGTAAGATGGATATGAAGGGTAACCGTCCAACGAATAGCTCTTTATCTTATACTTTGAAGCATTTAAGAACTTATGTGGAATTAGAGAGGACAGATAAGAGAGATGATGTTTGGGAACCTTTAGTTGGAGAGTTCCAAGTAGTCGATTTATCGGATAAGGGGAAGCAAAGATATTTACGGCACTTGAGTTTTTTGAAGAAAAGATTTGATTATGACGGGGCATTTGTTGTGCGCTCAACGAATGGATTTCCTTCTGATTGTGGTTTGGCCAGTTCAGCCTCGAGTTTTGCAGCATTGACTCTTGTTGCTTGCCAGGCTTTGTCTGAAGAGACTGGGATTGACTTGTTATTAGAGGAGATAGTTGATTTAAGTCGGCAGGGGTCAGGCTCTTCTTGTCGTTCTTTTATGCAGCCGTGGGTTGAGTGGAATGAGCAGAGAGTCGATTCTGTGGATGGAATTCCGTATAAAAACCTTGAGCATCTTTGCGTGGTTGTGGACAGTGGAAAAAAGAAAGTGTCTTCTAGTGCGGCTCATATAAAAGTTTTGCAAAGCTCACTTTTTGATCATCGAATCTATCGAGCTGAGAATAGATTGATGGAGTTGAAAAATGCTTTTATAGAAAAAGACTGGCAAAAAGCTTTTGATGTTACGTGGGCTGAATTTTGGGATATGCATGCTCTATTTGAAACAAGTAATCCTCCTTTTGGTTATATGACTTCAGATTCTATCAGTGTCTTGAATCAAATTCGTGATTATTGGCAAGACTGTGGAGATGGGCCTTTGGTGACTATGGATGCTGGAGCTAACGTACATTTACTGTTTCGAGAGGATCAACAAGAAGATGTTAGAAAATTACAAGAGCTTTTTAGTCAAAATTGGACTGTGATTAATAGTCGTAATTTTGATGGTAACAAAAAATGAAAGGTTTTTAATGGAAGGCACCTTTAAAACAACTGCCCATGGGAAATGGATTTTGGCGGGAGAACATGCTGTACTTCGTGGTTGTTCTGCGCTTGTTTTCCCTGTCATTGGTAAGGGCATGAGCCTTCAATATACTAAAACAGAAAGTGATTTAGTATTAAATGTTTATTGTGAATTAGGTCAAGATCTTCAGCAAACCGTAGAGAACGTGATAACGAGAGCCTTTGAGAAATGCGGTATCTCTCGAGAGGCGATAAAAGGAGAGTTGAAGATTCACAATAATTTACTTTTGGGTGGAGGGTTGGGAGCATCGGCTTCTTTATGTGTGATTATTTCTCGTTGGGTTGCAACTTTGGGATTGAAGAAAGAATCGGAAGTTTATGAACTTGCACGTCAATTAGAAGATATTTTTCATGGGCAAAGCAGCGGTGCTGATATTGCTGTGGCCTTGGGAGGAAGAGGTCTCTATTTTGAACCCAATGGTGTTCGGCGTCCGTTAGAAATTTTTTGGAAACCTAAGTGGTTCTTATCTTATTGTGGAGAAAATGGTAGTACAGCTGATTGTGTAGCTAAGGTCCAAGGGTTGGAAAAAGAACAGGCAGGTTTTTTATCTAGTGTCGATGATCAGATGAAAGAAGCTGTTAGGCTATGCGAGAGGTCTTTGGCAGAAAAACAGGCAAAGCTAGGAGTTCCTATTTTAAAACAAGGTATAGATCTAGCAGCAGATTGTTTTAAAAAATGGGGATTGATTTCTGAGAAGCTTCAAAAGCATATTGCTTTTCTGCAAAATAACGGAGCAGTTGCCGTCAAGCCTACAGGCTCTGGAGGGGGAGGGTTTGTACTTAGTTTGTGGGATCAAGAGCCTCCAGAGAGTGTAAAAAAAATTTTAATTCCTTGTTAATTTCTTCAGTGCCTTAGTTATGTTGTGCGTGATAAGAGCTAAGGGCGATAATAGCACTGTGTGTGGCGTTTAGTGATTCTACTTGTGGAGATATGGGGATAGAGAGGCTTTGTTTTTTTAGGTCTTTAGGTACTCCGAGCCCTTCTTGACCAATGAGGAGTCGACTATCTGCGGGCCATTGAAAGTTGTAAAGGCTCTCTCCGTCCTTGTCTAAACTGAATAGATTACAGGAAATTTTATGTATGGAGGGGCCCTTGCATAAAGGGACGTTCCAAATTTGACCACTGGCTGCACGTAAACTTTTAGGAAGAAATGGAGAGCAACTCTCTTGCAATAAAACAATTTTGGAGACATTAAATGCGGCGCAAGAGCGAATGAGGGCTCCTAGGTTTTGAGGATCTCCTAAGGGACAGAGGATTTCTAAGCCTTGGGGTCGTTTTTTGAGGTCCCAGGGTAGGAGTTCTGGTTGTTTACAAATAAAAAGCGGGGAGTGTGTGCCAAATATATCTAATTGTTCAAAAAGAGAGTGTGTGAGTCGAAAAGTTTCGATATTAGGTTGTTGGTATTGGATATTTTCAGAGTGTTTTTCTGAATATAGAATTTGAGTGATTGAGCCTTTTTGGTGTTGCCAGGTTTCTGGTATGACTTTAGTTCCTGAGAGAATAAAAAGGGAGTGTTTTTTTAAACCTTTTTTTTCTAATAGAGATAGCCAGGTTTTAAATTGAGTGTTTTGAGGGCTAGTGATGTTTTTCATAAGTCTGTGTTCTCGAGTAGGGGAGGAGATTTGATCTTTTCAAATATAATAAGCCGTCTTTTATGGGGAGTTTGTGGGATTGAATAGTGATGGTCTTCTTTGAGCTCATAGTAAGTTGACCACTGGCTATTGTGAAACATATTTATTTCGGGGTCGACAGCAGGGCCTTTCATAAAGAAAACTCTGCCACTGTTTTGAAGGCATTGGCTAACATTGCGAAGTGTGTTGGGAATGTCTTCTACTGCACGAGTAATAACTCCTTTTACTGGGTACATAAATTCCTCATTAATATTACGACCGATGATGTCTAATTGAGGGAGTTGTAGTTTTTCACGAACGTCTTTGAGAAAAGAAACACGCCTTTGAACTCCTTCAGCTAAGATGATTTTTTCATTGGGGTATTGGATCTTAAGAGGAATGCCTGGAAAACCAGGGCCGGTGCCGACATCTATTAAAGGAAATTGCAAAGGGCTTAGTTGTGAAATAATAAGAGAATCAACAAAGTGCTTAATCGCTATATCACGTAGTTTGAGCAGGCGTGTGAAGTTCTCTTTATTTTGATTCTCCATAAGTAATTGATAAAACTTTGCTAGAAGTAAGCGTTTGTCATGGGGAAAGTTTTGTAAGCCATGGTTACAAAAAATATCGTAAATACGATCGTTGGCTTCGTTGAGAGAATAGATAACTTCGGGCTTTTTGTGGCGTCCTAATGGAGAATTTTTGGACGAGTTCTGCCTACGGGCGGTGTAGGGGCTATAATTCTTTTTATTCTTGTGCGCCATGGGGGCTGACAGTAACTTTTTTGTAGTGGAATGTCAAATTGCGTTAAAAACCTAAGTGTTTGAAAAAACAAGTGGATTATAGAATAGTGAGGACTATGTCCAAAGAAGAAGTACAAAAAGTCAAAGAAGAAGCTCTGGAAGCCTTTAATAAGGTTCAGTCATCTAAAGAACTCTATGACCTCAAGGTGGAGTATCTAGGGAAAAGTGGTCGTCTTTCTTTGTTGATGCGAGGTATGGGGAAGCTAGAAAAAGAGGAGCGCCCTGCTTTTGGTCAATTAGTGAATGCGTCTAAAGAGGAAGTTGAGAAGCTCTATTTTAGTTTAGAAAAAGGTTTTGCTGAAAAAGAGTTAGAAGAAAAAATGGGACGTGAAAAGATTGATATGACTTTACCAGGCACGGCTGTTTCCTTAGGCGGGCGTCATCCGGTGAGTTTGGTGATCAACGAGGTTGTGGAGATATTAGAACGCTTAGGCTATAGTGTCCATTCGGGACCTTTGATTGAAACAGATTGGTACAATTTTGAGGCATTGAATATTCCAGGCGACCATCCCGCTCGTGATATGCAGGACACATTTTATATTGATGATAACCATGTTTTGAGAACACATACGAGTCCCGTGCAGATCCATGCTATGGAGTCTGCTTCGTTACCCTTACGGGTTATTGCCCCTGGTTCTGTTTTTCGTTGTGATAGTGATGTTTCTCATTCGCCTAATTTTCATCAAATTGAGGCTTTGTTAGTGGATAAGAAAGTGTCTATGGCAGATTTAAAAGGGACGATTACGTATTTCATGCGAGCTCTTTTTGGTGAAAAAATTCAAACACGTTTTCGCCCTAGCTTTTTTCCTTTTACAGAGCCCTCGGCTGAGTTTGATTGTTCTTGCCCTATTTGTGAGGGGAAGGGGTGTCGTATGTGCAGTCACTCGGGGTGGATTGAAATAGGTGGCTGTGGTTTAGTTAACCCTAACGTTTTTAAGGCAGTTAAGATTGATGATCAAAAGTGGCAAGGGTTTGCTTTTGGCTTTGGCATTGAAAGAATGGCTATTATTAAATATGGGATTGAAGATATTCGACTTTTTAGTGAAAATGATGTTCGTTTTTTACAGCAATTTTCTATGTCATAAAAAAATATGGGACAGTTTGTATTATGAAAATTTCTCTTAAATGGTTAAATCAATATGTTGATGTTGTAGATTATTTCTCTCAACCGGGGCAGTTGGCGACAATTCTTACCGACGGAGGCCTGGAGGTTGAAGAGGTCGAAGATCGAGCAAAAGATTTTGAACATGTGGTTATTGGTCAGATTTTAGAGAAAAACCCTCATCCAGACGCAGATAAATTGACAGTTTGTCAGGTAACAACAGGTGATGGCAGATGTCACACTATTGTTTGTGGTGCGAAGAATCACAACGTGAATGATGTAGTTGTAGTTGCTTTGCCGGGAGCTATTTTACCTGGTGATTTTAAAATTAAACAATCTAAGATTCGTGGAGTGGAGTCTAGTGGGATGCTTTGCTCTGCCACAGAGTTAGGTATGGATGATGATGGAAGTAGAGGAATTTTAATTTTACCACAAGAAGCGAAGGTTGGCATTTCGGCTGCTAAGTACTTTGGGTTTGATGACGTGGTATTTGAACTTAAAGTGACGCCTAATAGGGCTGATTGTCTGAGTCATTATGGTTTGGCAAGAGAGGTTTCTTGCTTA
This sequence comes from Armandia brevis, assembly GCA_035585475.1. Taxonomy (NCBI): domain Eukaryota; kingdom Metazoa; phylum Annelida; class Polychaeta; family Opheliidae; genus Armandia; species Armandia brevis. The sequence continues at coordinate 10,110 of JAXGGS010277731.1, read as the reverse complement.
CTGGGTAGTTCTTATCAATTGACGGGAGAGGCTTTTTCTAAGACGTCAGAGGTTTCTACTTGTGAAAGTATTAATTTAGAAGTTAAGAATTCTGATTTGTGTCCTAGGTATACAGGTCGATGCATTACTGGTGTAAAAATATCGGATAGTCCTTCTTGGTTAAAGCAACGGCTACAGTCTGTGGGTATTAATTCTATTAATAATGTCGTCGATATCACTAATTATGTAATGCTGGAGTTGGGGCAACCTCTTCATGCTTTTGATAAACGATTTTTAGATGGGCAAACTGTGATTGTGGACTCATCAACTTTGGGAGAAAAATTTGTTACTCTAGATGGGACAGAGATAGAGTTAACAGGTGAAGAATTGGTTATTCGTGATAGCGTGAAGCCTATTGCTCTAGCTGGAGTGGTTGGTGGTTTGAATTCGGGAGTGAAGGAAGATACGTGCGACCTTTTTATAGAATCGGCTTATTTTTTACCTTCAACGGTGAGGAAAACTTCTAAGCGTTTTGGCATTGAGACGGATTCAGCTTATCGCTTTTCTCGTGGAGTCAATCCAGATGCAGTTCTGTTGGCTTTGGATCGAGCGTGTGAGCTAATTTTGGGTTTAGCTGGAGGACGGGCTAGCGAGGACTATTATGATCATTATCCGCAGCCATTGCAGAGGGAGTCTATTGATTTGAATATAGACTACGTCAATGAGCGCTTAGGGTTTATGGTTTCACAAAAAAACATAGAGAATTGTTTGCAAAGAGTAGGATGTGAGATCTTAGAATCTCAAGAAGGAAGGGTAAAAGTTCAACCTCCGATATATCGTTGGGATATTTCTATGAATATGGATCTTATTGAAGAAGTGGCTCGTCTTCAGGGTTATGATCAAATTCCTGAAACCTTGCCAGTTATGGAGATAAGTCCAAAGAAACATCATGGAAGTTTTGTTTTCCATAATCGTGTTGCTGACCTTTTGGCGGCTTTAGGATATAGGCAGGCAGTGAATTATGCTTTCATTTCGTCAGATTTCCAAGACAAGGTATTGGGTGATAAGAGTACGCTTTGTCACACGGGCTTAGAGACATCTGAAAAAGCAGTGAGTATTCGCAATCCTTTGACGGAAGAGTTGAATGTCATGAGGCTTTCTTTGATACCTGGTTTATTGAAGAATTTATCTTTTAATAATAATTATGGTAATTCTTATGGACGTTTATTTGAAACAGGATTTTCTTTTTCTAAATTAGAAGAAGGCTATAAAGAGTATGCTCGTTTAGCTTTTACTATTTGGGGAAGTAGAGGGTCTGTATGGCAAGAGCCTTCTGATTTCCCTATTGTGTTTGAATTAAAGGCCTCTATAGAAAAGCTATTATTAGAGTTAGGTATTTCTTCTTGGAGCTGGCTACAGGATGACAAGGGACCTGATTTTCTTCATTCAGGTCAGAGAACTATTTTAAAGTGTGAAGGTAAAAAAATTGGCTATATAGGAACTTTGCATCCTAAGTGGAAGACCGAATGGAAACTACGAGAAGATGTCGCAGTGGCTGAGCTGGATTTGGATCTTTTAGGCATACGTCAGCCTCGAGTTAGTAAAGTGAAAGGTGTATCTAAATTTCCTTCAGTGAAAAGAGATTTGTCTTTGGTGATGTCTAGAGATCTTCCAGTTATGGACGTGGTACAAGTGATTCGTAAGGCTTGTGGGGCTATTTTAAAAGATGTGGAGATCTTTGATTTGTACGAAGATAGTCAGATGGAGGCTGGACAAAGGTCCGTGGGATTTCGTATGGAATACCAAGATGAGGCCGGGACTTTGGATGATAAACGCCTGTTAGAGCTACAGAATGGGGTTTTAGAGGCAGTAGAGAATAAATTTTCCATTGGTATCAGATAAAATCTTGAAAGTTTTTAGGGACTTGGTAGCCTAGAGAGGAGTGAACAATTCTGTCGGTAGAAACCGGGTTTAATTCAAGGGGATTGAAAATGGCAGGGCAAAATTTAGGTAAATCGACAATGACGAAAGCGGATATTGTTGAACAGGTTTATCAGAAGATAGGCTTCTCTAAGAAAGAAGCTTCAGAGTTAGTTGAGCTAGTTTTTGGAAGTTTAAAAAATGTTTTAGCTGATGGTGATAAAGTGAAGATATCGGGTTTTGGTAACTTCATCATACGTGATAAGAATTCTCGAGTTGGAAGAAACCCTCAAACGGGTGAGCAAATTACAATTAGTGCACGTAAAGTTCTAACATTTCGCCCGAGCCAAGTTTTAAAGGCAGTTCTTAATGGTGAGGATGTTAGTAATGTCGTTGAAGATTTAGATAAGATTTAGAAATTTGTCTAAGGATTTTTTATGGAACCTTATTTGATTGAATTACAACAAACGCATTCTTTAACCTCTACTCCTGTTGGGTCTTTATGGGATAGTCAGTTAGCTGAGGAGTTCGAGTCAATTCCTAACAAATTGGCTTTTAAAATTGGAGAAGTGGCAGATTTTCTGGGTGTAAAACAATATGTTTTGCGTTTTTGGGAAACGGAATTTTCTGTTTTACGTCCTGAGAAATCAAAAACTGGTCAAAGAGTTTACTGCCGAAAAGATGTAGAATTAGCTTTTCTTATTCGTAAACTTTTACATAGAGATCGTTTCTCTATCGAAGGTGCTAGAGCGGCTTTACGAGGAGCTTCGATGAAGGTTCTTCGCGAAGAAGTGAGGCAATGTAAAGCATCATCATTGCCTTCAGAGGAAATGAACTTTGTAAAAGAGAGCCTGTCGCAACTGTCTTCTCATATAAAGAATTTGCAGAAGCTTTTTTAAAAGCTGAACTGTAGAGAGGCTATAAAAATTTTAGAAATAATCCCGATTTTTATATCAAGATAAGGTGGCGATTGGTTTCAAGCCAATGAAAGATATATGGAAAAGTCTATCCAGTGACACTTTTAATGGCATGGTAGGTAGCGCTGTCCTCGTAGTGTTAATGAAGTATAATAGGAGATAATTCTAATCAAATGATTTTTTTTGTAAATGAAGACTTTGTCTTTTAGGAGTTACTTGTTGATTGTTTTCTTTATTGGCTTGAGGGGGCGAGGCGGTAGTCTTTCTAAGTTGTTTTTCTAATTTATAAAGGTCTCTTTTTCCATTTTGTGAGTAGTCATCAAAAATGAGTTGTTGAGTATTGATAGTAGTGGAGATGTGGGAGGGGAGCTCTTTTATGATAGCTATACATAGGTTTTCAAAATGTATAGAATGGCTACGGCCAAAATATCTATAAAGATTTTCACTTAATTCTACAAAAATAGAGAAAAAACTTTGTTGGTGATTTTTGCACCATTTTTTAAGTGTTGTAACTAATCTAGGAAATTGACCTCGGTTGCCGATGAGATCCCAGAACTTAGCAAAGCGGCTTAAGATTTGTAATTCAGAGAAAGAGAGCTCGTTGTTACATAATATTTCATAAGGTTGTTTTTGGCTAAATTCCATTGCAAAAGCTAATTGTCTTTGTGTAATTGGGGTTCCACGTAGTCTTTTTAATATGCCGACTTGTATTTCATGTCCGTTGAATTCATTGAGAGTATCAAAACCTTTGCCAAAACTAGTAAAAGATTCTCCAGGCAGCCCAACAATTAGATCGACATGTAAATGGGCTTGAGTTTCTTGAGTAAGAAAAAGTAAATTCTCTGTTACTTTTTCATAATTTTGTCGGCGAGAAATATTTTTTGCGACTTCTTGGTTCCAAGTTTGAATGCCTATTTCGAACTGTAGCGAACCGGGCGGGAACTTTTGTATCCATTTTTTGATGGAGTCAGGTAAGCGATCGGGAATGACTTCAAAGTGAGCAAATATATTAGAGTTAGATTGTTGAGTTTTTTCATAAAAATAAGATAAGATTTTATCGCACGTTTTTTCAGATAAATTGAAGGTTCGGTCGACAAATTTAAATTGTCGAGCTCCTTTTTGGTAAAGTTGTTCTATTTCAAGTAGAATGATGTCGGGGTTAAAATTACGAACTTTGGTGTCAAGTGAAGATAGGCAAAATTCACAACGAAAAGGGCATCCACGAGAGATTTCAATATAAATCACGCGATTTAGTATATCTTGATCGCTGTAGAGGTAATAGGGAAGCTGTAGTTGACTAACGTCTTCAACTGGAATTCGTATGATTTTTTCTGGATAAGAGTTGTTATTTAGATAATTGTGACAGAGGTCATAAAAAGCAATCTCTCCTTCTCCGCACACAATATGATTAGCGAGATGGAAAAATTTTTGGTCTTCAGTTTCATAAGAAACCTCCGGTCCTCCTAAAATAATAATTAGGTTAGGATCGACTTGGCGTAGAATTGAAATAAGTTGTAGGGATTCAGAGACATTCCATATATAGACACCAATGCCGATTATTTTAGGATTCAGGTTTAATATTTTCTCAGCGATGTCTTTAGGGGATTCTTTGAGAGTAAATTCTAGGAGTTGGCATTGATTTTCTAGTTCATGGAGGTTGGCTTTAAGATATCTGAGCCCAAAAGAGCTATGAATGTATTTAGAGTTAATAGTTGTTAGGATAATATTCATTTCTTATTATTTGTAGTTAGTAGATGGATTTTTCTCAATTCGCGAGAATTCTAAATCTGTGCAAGAAAAGCTATCATTTTTTTTAACAAAAAAAGAATAGTGATGTCCTGTGAAATTAAAATAGCTTAATTTTAACTGGCCATTTTTTACCTGTAAGTCCATTTTAACATTGGCTTTGTTATTCAGGCATAAAATAGAAAGTTGATTATCTCGAATATCTACATCCGCATCTGGTTTATTATATTCACTACAATAGGCAATGATCTCAGCGTCATCAAAGTTTTTGGATATACTAACGCTAATGCGTTCATAGTTGTCGTCTATTTTTTTAGAGCTAGTAATTGTATAGTAATTCTCAAACAGGCTAATTTCTACTTGGCAGTTATTCTTGTTTTTATAGATATAAGTTAAGTTATCGGCCAATACAAAATGTACTCTAATCAAAATTACAAAGATTAAAAATGCTCTCATTGTTGCTAGGCCTCGTTTGAGTAGTTAAATAATATAACTTGATTACTAGGTTTTTCCCATTTCTTTCACTATTGTGAAACTTTTACAGTATGTAAGTGTATTCATGCCATAGCGAGTCTTTATAGGTGAAATAAGTGGAAAAGCCAAATGATCTAGAAAAATTACAACCTTTTAACCATTCTAGTTTTTTATTAGAAGAGTTCTTTAGTTTTTGATAAGTTTAGTTTCTGTTATTTAAATATGTAGGAGACAGAATGAAAATAATTATTTTATGTGTATTGATCCTGTTTACAAATATAGGAATAACTGCTGATAGTTGTGATAGAGTGGTTCGGGCACCGGGAACAGATCAGTCGAATATGGCAATATCTCCAGCATTGGATTATTTTTTATTAAATCCCTCTCAAGTTTTATCTATGAAAGTTTCTGATTATTCTTCGTGGAAGGGTGAGCAAAAAGGTTGCTTGGCTAACGTCTTTCACTACGGAAAATTAACAGTCATTTATAAAGAAACAACGGATATTAGATGTCAAATTGACTATGTTCTTCATGTAAAAGATAATTTTGTGGATGTTTTAGAGTCTGAAAGAAATCTTAAGGTAAGGGATATAAAAAAGCAGTGTACTCAGGAAAAAGGAGAGGAGTTGCTGCAGACTCAAAAGTGTTTAGCAAAGCCAAAGTGTTTAGATCATAAAGTGCGAGATTATTTTAATAATTGTGAGTGTAAATATCTGACTGATTTAGTGAGTTATGAAGACCAAGGTGATAAGTATGAAGGCTTCTATGATCCTAAGAGGTTTTTTCCCAAGCCAGATGATATTAAATCTGTATTCTAATTAGGTAAGATTTTAAAAATTACCTCTCATTTTTTATAAAATGAGGGAGGGGTGGGGGTTAAGTTTATCAATATCAAATTTGATAAACTATTAAAAAAGGGGGAGGGATGGGGAAAACAAATTTTTTTATATGTATCATTTTATCCTGTTTTTCGAGTGTGTCTTTAGGGATTGTTGGAGCAATTCCTAGTTCCATTCCCAGGAGTCATCCGGCCTATTATAATACTGTGGCATTGGTTAAAAAAGAAGGCCCGACTCATTTTAAAGTATTTTGTACAGGTGTGATCCTATCTAAAAAGCACATAATGACAGCAAAACATTGTTTAGGAATGGATGATAAAAAGCTAAGTGATTTTTTCATCTATTTTGGGAGTGATACGAATAATATTGATAGAAGTCTTTTGCGTCAACCTATTGCGATGAGCTCCTATGGCTCATCTGAATGGAAGATTTTTTTTCCTTCTTTTGACGTAGCGTTAATTGAATTAAAGGAACTTGTACCTAATGCTGACGGGAAGAATTGGCACCTACCTCATTTTCGATCTGTACCCATATTAGAAAATCCTAATCTTTTAATGCAAGCTAAAAAAATCCATTTAGCTGGTTATGGTAATCAATCAACAAAATTGATGGAAGTAATTGCTGGAGAGAAAAAGCGTGTGGGGATTGGGTTTAAAAAATATATTGATACCCCACAAATTTCAAGTGTTGTTGTTCTTGAAGGTGAGCAAGGACATAGTAACTGTCATGGAGACTCTGGTGGGCCTGCTTATGCTTTAATTGCCGACCCAAAGACAGGAAAAGATAAATGGTATATTTTTGGCACAGCTGCTGGGTTTGATATAGCTTTAACTCCTAAAAGCTATCGAAAGCTTGATGATAAGTTGTTTCCTTACGTTGCCTTGTGTGGAGGCGCTCAAACGATTTATTCGTTTATTGGAGATTATGTTTCTTGGTTAGAAGAGGTGTCTCAAGAGTCTTTAATTTCTCGAGGAATTTCTAGAGAATTGGCTCCAGGTATTTTTGATTTATCTACTAGTGGCACAGAAAATGATTTTCGTTATTGGTGTGAAAAGTCTGATTTCCAGAGTAAAGAATGGTTAACTGTTAGGCAAATGTTAATCTTTGCAATGGAGAAAGAGGAAAACTCATACACGCAAAGTGAAATTCTATTGAACTGCGATAAGGCGGAAGAGGTTCTTAATTCCATAACAAAAATGAGGTTCTCTGAAAATGAAATTTTTGATAGTTTAAAGCCTTTGGCAACGATTAAAAGTCTTCAAGATGTAGAGTTTGTTAAAACAAAAATACCTAACCTATTGCCTCTTGTTGGTTCTTCGATAGATAGTATCACTTTGAGGGGTTTGTCTGTTGATTCTCTAGAGTCTGTACCTGGGTTATTAAAGAATACTCAGTTAGTTTCGTTAAAGCTTCCAGAGAATAATTTGACTGATCTAGATAACTTATCAATATTAAATAAGTTAGAAGTTTTGGATTTTTCGAGTAATAAAATTACTTATTTAGAAGAACTGAGTGAAATGAACAATTTAAAAGAAGTAGATTTTTTTGATAATTTAGTAGAGGATATGGGGCCGTTGTTGAATCTTGATTTAGAAGTATTGATTGCGAGTCGTAATCAATTGAAGTCGCCACTTCTTTTTTCAGATGATACTGTTTGGCCTAATTTGAGAATAGTTTTACTTGCTGATAATCAACTGGAAGATTTAGAGTTTTTAAGGGCTTCTTTTGAATTAGAAGAGGTGATTGTTAGTGGCAACAAAATTAAATCACTTGCTCCTATAAGAGATAAAAAAATAAAAATATTACGCACGAGAGGTAACCCTCTTGAGCCTGCTTCCCGGCAATAATGTAAAAGCTATTGTTTATGATAGCGGACACTGTCTTTTCAGGAGGGTGTGTCTTAGGGGTTTTATAGCGATAAAAACATGTTCATCTTCTCTCCGTGGTGCATTTTGGTGTGCTTTTTGTATATATTAAATTTGATGTATCTATTTTTGATAGTCTGGTAACTTTTTTAAGATTAAAGGCCTCAAAAAGTGGCTTATTGTCTAAATGGTTTACAGTTAAATTGGAGAAATTTTTTAAATAATATGGAGAATAAACATGGAAAACTTTGTGCGTAGTGCGCTCATTCTAATAGGGTGTGCAATGGCAAGTACTGTCTATGCGGATGACCTGAATGATTTGCCAGGATGTTCAAATTCAAACTTAGATGTAGAAAAACAAGTTGTGATAGGCTCATTTGAGCCAAGAGACTCGGCAGGAAATGTTTCTGTAGACTATGCAATGGGCTATAGTTGTAAGATAGCTACTCAAGCTACAAAGAACTATAGGCTTAAGGGTGAAGTCAAATGGACTCTTGTATCTAAAACAGAAAAAGGAAAGATTTGGGCGGCAGAGGCTCCAGGGTGGGAAAGGATTTTTGTAGGTTATGTTGAAAGTCGCGCTTATACATACAGAGATGCTATAGAGGTTTGCAGGAAAATAGAAAAAGTGACTGTGAATGGAGAAAGTAGAGAGATTCAGATGACGCTTCCTAAAATTGGATTTGGTAAAAGTGATAGTGAAATAGATGATCCTCTAAACTTTGAATTTCTTAAATACTTGAATTATAGAGTTGTAGCTTCAGGCATGCAAAATTGGATTTGGTCGAGCTCGCCTGACATTCGCTACAGAGCGTGGATGTACCCTGTTGGTCTTGGCGACGCCTTAGCCTACTATCGTAGTTCAGGTAGTTGGGTTCGTTGTGTCGGGCGCTAGGCGTGGCTTGTCTAATTTAGTAATTGTGTGGAAGGAGGGTGAGTGAGATTTATTGACAAATATAGTATTTGAAGTCCGATTCTGTTTCTACAGGGACTGTGGCTGTTACAATAAATAATTTATCTCCATCTTCTGTCGTTGCCTTAATTATTTCAAGATCAGGTTGGTTCACTATTCGGAAAGACAGGCGATAAGTAGCAGGCTTTCTTAAAAAATAAAAATGGCTCTGTTTTACAAGAACCATTTTAAAAGTCTTAGACTTGAGATCAATGTGTTACTAAATTGTCTGAGAAAGAGAGAAGTACCTATTCTAAACAAGTCTCAGCCATTTTAAATGTTTGAGGCCTGTGGTTCCTAGTTTGTTTCAGAACCTAGGTTATTATTCAATCAGAGTAACCAAAACTAATAGACAAAGGAATCAGTGGTGTGTCTGAACTGTTGATAGCACCACAGTATGCCATAATAGAAATTTGTCTAAAATATGGAAGCTCTGAGTTGGCCATAGGGCAGTAATAGGCTGCTAAAAAACCATTTTGACTCATTTCTGCCCCTATGATCGATAGTTCATTTATAAATGCCAAGCTACAATTCCCTTTACCATTATTTGATGCTTCCATTGTTGACTTAAGTAATCCTTGCACGATTGAAGATTTTTTAAGTCTCTCATTAATAATTTTCTTGTCACAAGGTGTACCTGCTAAAACAATACTTGGTATAAGCAGAATGGCAAATATTAATCCTTTCATTTTTCCTCCTATCCTTATTTAATTTATTTAATTATTTTTTGACAGATGTCATTATTACAGTCAAGACGTTTTTTTAGGATTGAAACAAATTCATATGGTACTTTGTTGACTAATAAATAAAGCTATCGCAGGAGATTTTTATGAAAAAAGTATTTGTGTTACTCGCAATGATTGTTTGTTCTGCTTCTTGGGGAAATGAAAGTTCTCTTTCAGGTAAGGCTGAAGTTTTATCAAAAAGACTAAATGACATACAGGCTGAATTGAGCAGTGGGGAGCAAAATGTAGTATCGTTTCACTTAGCTGAGATAGCTGATATTATTGGTGTAGATTTTGAGGATATAAATACACCTGTGAAGCTATATTGTAAGCGTTCATCAAATAATTATTACAGATTGATTAATGTTGATACAGGTGTTGAGCTAGATGGCTCTGGGACATCTCAAAATATTTGTAATCAGAGGAGAAAAATGAGCATGGGTTTGTATTGCAAGCACACTCATAACAGCTACTTTAGACTATCTAATGTAAATGGAACGGAACTTGATAGATCTAGTACATCTCTTGAAGTTTGTTTATCTAGAATTCCAGTTAGCGGAACCAAGCTTGTTTGTAAGCATATACATAACAATTATTTCCGAATTTCAACGCTTGAAGGTGTTGAGCTAGATGGCTCTGGGACATCTCAAAATATTTGTAATCAGAGGAGAAAAATGAGCATGGGTTTGTATT